>VWZS01010904.1:397874-482787 GCA_013397075.1 Rhabdornis inornatus | reverse complement strand
CCGCTGGCTGCTCCCGCGGCCCCGGCCCCGCCGCTCCCGGCACGGCGGCTCCGGCCCCGGCCCCGGCTCTGGCGCCGCTTTGCATCCCCGCGCCGCACCTCCGGCCCGGCGCCCGCACTTACTTCTCCAGGAGCGTGAGGGCCGTGCTGGGGTTGACCCGCAGGTACTTGGAGGTGGCCTGCCCGTAGTCAGCCAGGTAGGTGGACCAGTCCCACACCATGAAGAGGTCCAGGAGCTGCGGGGGGAGAGGCGGGGGAGGGCGTGCGGGGCGGCTGTGAGGAGAGAGGCCGGGCGTAGCCCCTCGCCGAGCCCAGCCAACACCCCCCTTCACCTGCCCATTTCTTTCTTTAACGTCTCTCACCTCCCTCAGCGTGCAGGGAGGCGGCTGTGCAGGTTCGGCCCCAGGAGGGGATGCTAATGGCTTCCTGCTTTAGTATTGGGGAACTTGCCTCACCGTAGGGAGAAAGACAGGGATGCTCGTGTCTGCTGCTTCTCACAGTAATTTAAATGAGAGGTTCAGGTAGTCTCAACTAAGTGAATTAAACACCTCCTGGCTGCACTGTCCATTGTGACTGATCCCTGAAACTCAGCGCCAAGCCGCGGGCACACTTCTGGCCCAAACAAACCCAAACACTTCAGTGGAGGAACAAAAAGTCTCCAAGCACAGTCCTACGCTTGGCTGCAGTTTCAAATCAGGTCTTTGACTCATGAGCTCAGAGATGCTGTTCAACAAAAAGCCAGCCTGCTTTTACAATCAGATGCAATGCCGAACCTCCAGCAGCCAGCACCCTCACAGCCCCCAAAGCCTAATTCCCCCTCCACCATCATGGGGCGCAGGCCAGGCACCGCTGGGCACCCTGCCCAGGCTGCCAGGGGCCGGGCACAGACAGCCCGGCTCGGGGATGCCTTTCCCACGGCTACCTGCGGGCCAGCGGGCCCCACTGCCATTGACGTCAATGGCGGGGCGCCCCAGCTTCCCCCGCGTCTGGTGCCTGGCCCCGTCCTGCTGCTGAGGGCTAACAAGGACTTGTTCTCAGGCTGTCCCGTGTTAGGCAAACCTACTGTTAAAATAAGCGTTGAGAACCATTAACACTTTGCCCCAGCGCGCAGTGCCCGTGGCTGCTCCGCTGAGCTGGGTCCTCAGGGTAACCTAAAGCCCGCTTGCCTGGAGACCTGCTGAATCAGTAATGCTGGGAAGGTGGGCTGGAACAGGACTTTGTGTAACAAAAGCACTTGAAAAAAATATAACAGACTACTGCAAGTCACACCACTTTGCTATTTCAAGAACTCCGTTCACTTGAAACATTTGCTTGTGCTAAGCCAGACCAGAGCTATTATAGCTGGGACAGAACAGTAGTAGCCCCTGCTCCCACAGGCAGAGCTGGAGCAGGAACCCGCTCCTCTGGCTTCTCAGGCTACACTAAGAGGAGGACTGCACCCCAGAGAACCTTGCCTTACTCCAACTTCTCAGTCTGATAAACTGTCACAGGTGTCCAGTAATGCTCATGCCCAAAACCATAATACCAATTTATTTACAGAATAAAAGCATACATCCAGTCTTCCCAGCTTCAAATTTATATGCCTCTTTTTTGCAAATTTTTCCACTTACAATCCACTTTCTTATGTTTGTTTCAAATATAGTGTCTAACTTAAATGTACAATTTTCTAATTAATTACTCCTTCCTTATTTGTATTGTAGTCTTTTGGGACTAGGTAGCAATATTTCCTGGCATTATAATGGACCTCTGACACACCTACTGCTCTGTTATCCCAAAGACCTTCAGGGACCCTTACAAACCTCAGTGACACATTTTACATTTAACTATCTCATGGGAGTGAAAGGATCTAAAACCCAAGGAGGCTGTTTCATTCTCTGCTGACTAGATATCCCAGGATAACCACCAGGATCAAATTCAAACAGTTCTTTCCCACAAAGCCCTTTCTCAAGATGGACACCACCAATTCTACTGAGTTGCTGAGAACATGCCTTCAGTCACCAAGTGAATGGACTTGGGAAGGCTTGATAACTCAAAAAACAGCATAAGTTGTAAAACTCACAGCCTCAGTTGCTATTGCATGTTACTCATCACTTGTTATTACCTGCGTTATACAGTTTGTGGTGCCCAGTCCTCACAGAGGTGTTCTAAAGCACAACCAAAAGAGTGGAAAGATAGGACAAGAGAGAGGCACAAGACAAGCTGTGAGGATAAAGCTGACAGGAACCCAAAATATATAATCTGGTCATTAATAACTTACTGCCACTTAGAGTGCTACTTGCCATGGGCTGCACATGGGACATGGTCGTTATGGATGGACCAATGTTCCTGCAATCGTATTCAGTGAGTCAGAGGTGAAAGATTTCATTTCTTATCCCTATTATACCATTGAAATTGAGGATTCTGGGTAAATCCCAAACAACCCTGAAGCTCATATAGGTGAAAGGTATCTAAAGGTATTCTGCTAGCAATGTGCAGACCAAAGCCATTGATGACAAACAATTACAGTGCTGACAAGTTCAAAGAAACTTTCCTGACTTCCCTGACCATACTGCATGAATGAGTTTTATATGATGCTTTATGGTTGACTCAACTGATTCCGCCATGGCTCTGGGAAAGCTCAGTGATAGTGATGGCTGGAAGATTACTCCTCATTTGTCACCTGGCCAAACACAGGTAAACATGTAGGGCTCTAAACAGACCATGAAGTCTGTTGTTTTTCAACACGAGGTAAAAAAATGTCAGAACACGAAGCATATTCTGTGCACTCCAAGACAATCCCGGCCCTAAAGAATGAACATCCAAAGAGACACTATTGGCAAGTGGGATGTAGCCAGAGCTTCTTCCTGGCTCCATACATGGTCGAAGAGCTGAATGCAACCAACTTCATGCTAATAAATCTCTTCATTTCAAGCGGCTGTCATGACATGTGACAGGTAGCTCAAAAGCCCAGACATGCAATCAAATGACACACGCCACTCAGTCACAGCCCCCTTCCCTCCTTCTGTGCATCTGTTCAGGGGATGCAGTGTGACAATCATGTCCTGGCTCTGGATTAAATGTGGCAGGGAGCTGCAGACACTGCTGGAGACCAGACTGCTGCTGTGCACAATTATGCATGGTGCATTTTGTCCCACTCACGCTGCAGTTCTGCACTGTGGCATACTGCTGTATACAGTGGGCTTTGACAGCAAGTACTGCATGCTGTGGGGTGGGCAAGAGCTGCCTGGTGTGCAGCTCTTGGGATCTGTGTCCTGGCCATTGCTATCACCTGCATCTGCCCTGGCACCTGGGCTTGGCGGATGCACAGCCCATGTAGGGGCTTTGTGAGGGGAACAGGTTGGCGAGCAGCCAGGGGCACAGAGGACAGTCTAGCAGAAATGACTCACTGGCCCCAGGACCACCACATGGGTGCTGGGAAATAACTTCAATCCATTCATGCAAAGCTTCACTTGAGCACAACACAACGCTTAATTCACCTTCACTCCTGCAGCAACAAAGTGTTAACTCACCAATCTGTTTCAATTTCTGCTGCTCTGTTCCTTTCTGATTTACACCATCTTTTGCTACACAAATGTGTGCCCTATTTAAATTAATAATTTTAATTCCTCTCCCTGATATAGAGTAAGTGGGACTGTCCTGGCCACAGGCAAATGATGTGCATGAAGCACAGGACAGTTTGCTAGTTCTGTGACAGTAGTTTTTACTGCAGCATCTAGGATCAAAAACAATTAAAGGCCAAGTTAAAGAAGCATTTCCCTACTACTATTTTCTCAATTAAAGCTTTCACTATTACTGAGACAATAACTGGAAATGAGATGTATCAACAAACAAGGAATGCACCACGCTGGCATACACTGTCAAAGATAAATATGGGCAAACAGTATTTCCCAGCCTCAAAAACCAGCCAAAGGCCAGAGAGTGTATCACATCATACTGGTGCTACTGGCTGCAACTCCTTCAAGGTTAGACTGTGCACAGCTTGCCTTGAAATTACAATAGGAAAAATGTTTATTTGGCACATGCATCTTTCCTAAGTTAACAGGTATGGAAAAAACTTCAGACAGAAAGGCAGTTTCCATCACTACTCAAAGTCTGGAGGCAGCACAGACCATGCTAGCTGTTTAGAAAGCTACTCAGTGAGTCCCACCTAAGGAGCCACCCAAAGGCGTTCAGTCAGAACCACCTTATCATGAAGCCAAAACACTGTGAAGCACTGAATAAACTAAATATATGTACTCTGCTACCCAAGAACAATGGCCCTGCTGTGCTCTTTATCCCATAATAACCATGAAAAATAAGAATAAGCTCAGACAGGCAATACTATACCTGAGTATTCTATAATGAAGCAGAATATGCTTCCCTAGGAGCAAAGAGCAATTATTCCCTTCTGACTAGGAACAATTTGCAGAGACGTGAGTCTGAGTCATTGTTAAAAAAAAAAAAAAAAAGGAACAAGGGAAAAAAAAAGAACAAGCTTTAGCCTCTCCTGTACACCACACGGAATATCCTATATATTGTCCACTTACTTACATTTAAAAGATACAGCCTACACTTCCACCTTATTTAGAGGATTCTGCCTTTCTAAAGGTGTTATATAAGGGGAACCTTAATCCAACATCTTGGAACCATCAGGGCTGATGATCAGAGAGCAGCATGTTTCTTCTACTCTACATGCAAGTGTTGCTTTCCCAAACCATTACATTATTAGTCACATATATACTTCTAATATTATAGGTAACTTAAGCCTCTGATTGCTGTACTGCACTTTTATTTTGAATTATGCTCTACAGTGCTTTGATTTTGTAATTTTCCCTTCATGTGCAGGTATTTTCTAAATGCCTTTTATGTCTAACATTAGTTCCATCTGTAGAAATAAACATCACTTGGAAAATCAAAGGTGTTTATATGTACTTATGTAAAAGTTTATAGCAATTTCTGATTATACAGGTAACACTGCTATTTTTAATTGGAAGACTTTTATTTTAAAAGACACTAAACTATATTTTTTTTAAAAGAGGTCCTACTGAAAGACCTTGCTAGCTAACAGGATCAGCTAACACAAAACATTGTAATATTGATGCTATGAGGGGAAAAGATCTTAAACTTTTAGGGACAGAATTCTGATTTCAAATAGGGCACTTGCACCTATTCTTCAAAGTTAGTACTCTAGTGTTTTCCCAGTACCTAGGTGATATAGCCCTGTTTGAAGGGAAATTTATCTTCATCACTGCTCACTAAAGCTTTGTATTGTATTACCTAAAGTTCAGAGCAGCTCACCCACAGTCCTGTATTTAGGCCATCTTGTAATTACGTGAGAATTTTGTGCACTGGGAACTGCTGGAATCGACCATCCGGCCCTTTCAATGCCATTTGAGCCTCTTGTCACATCCTCAGATATCATACAGATGCCCTTTCCTTTTTACTTTTAGGCAACTGTCAGGAATAATCTTGGAAGAGAATGCAACTTTGGGAACTAGCTATGCACAGAGTGAACACAGCAACAGACAGAAGGAGGAGACATGAGCTTTGCAGATGGAAATGGGGGCAGTGTCCATTAGAGACTGTGCTGGTTATACTACAAAAATCTTAACTGCAAATTATCAAGGTAGCTTAGTGCAAGTTGGAATGGTGCAAGTTGGAATTTCTTCTGAAGCAGCATGAGCAAATATCTTTGGTTGTACAAATGGCACCAGTGATTCAGGAGCTGGAGATAAAACAGTTGCACACTTAATTTCCTACTTACCTTTCAGTAAAGTCAAATATTCCATCCAAAGAAAAGTAATTATTTTAACATATCACTGTCAGTTATGTCAGTTCTGGCCCACTCTCCTTGCTCACAAGCTGAACATTTTTTATGCTAAACAGTTTATTAACCCCTAATCACCCAGTTACTTCTGGACTTGATTGCATGTGTAATTACCTTTTGTCAGGTACAATTTGCCTGATAAACATGTCAGAACACTTGCTGCTTAGTCTGTTGAAACAGATAAATGCTGTCTTTCCACAGCCTTGGGGCATAATTAACAGGGAAAAAAAAGGCAGTTATAAAAACACACAGAAGCTGATTCAGTGAGGCAGGAGTTCACAGCGTGCAGCCCGCCAAGGCCCATTGCCCGGCCTGCTATGCTTGCCTGAGCTCTTATTGAGTTCCAGCCTGCTGTGACAGGGCAAAGGGGGCAGCCCTCAAAAACTGAGATTTAAAGTAGGTTTCCACGTGAACTTCAAAAAAGAGTGGGATGATGCCTGTTTGGGGAAAAAAAGAAAAAAAAGAAAAAAAGAAAAAAAAAAAAAAAGAAAAGAAAAAAGGAAAAAACAACACAGTGAAGAGCAGACAATGAAATTGGTAGAATCCCTGTCATCATTATGTGTTATACGCTCAAGAAGACTCTCTGGGATGGGACCAGGAATGGAAAAACTAAAAGAAGGCAGAGGAAAAAAAAAAAATCAGGAAAAGCAAACCAGTCAGGATTAACTAAAAATGCTTTGTGGCATCCTTGGGCTCAATTGCTTCTGATTTCTGCCCTGTAGTGTTTGCAGGTTATGTACCCATGCGCTACGGGGAGTGCGAAAAAAGAAATCCTTACCTGACCTCTGGATAACCCAAACAGGAGATTAGCCCATTTCCAAGCAAAGCAGGTTGTCACACTGTTAGGCCAATTGCTTCTATTGACACTTCGCATAAACATCTTACACAGGGTGATCAGAAAGGACTGTTACGCCATTAATGCTCTTTTTATTTTTTTATACCTAAGTCTTACAGAATAAAGGCCTTTCTGAGTAAGGGATAACAAAAGGGTCAAAAGGTCACAAACATTCTTTTAAGTAGGCAAAAATCGGGGATGTTTAGATTCATTGAAAAGTGCAAATTGGAATTTTTTTGCGTCTTGAAACATTCCAGCACACTCAGCTTTTTCTAATTTCACTTCTAGTAGATTCATTATCTACTTATTGTGGATTTTTACTTTTACTTTTAAATAAGAAAAATGCTAAAGTCTTCATTTTAGGAAATAGCAAGCTGTCTAACCTCCTCAGCTAATCAGTAATCTAAACACTTAGACATTACCATTGAAATCCTTGTGAGGACCAGTGTGAAAATATACAGAACTTTTTCTTGAAGTGGGATGACTGAGCAGTCTCTCATGTACAGTTTTCACATAATTTACACAGCATGGGGTTTGCACTGTGTACAGCAAAATATTCTATATTTTCTTTTGTTTTGCTTTCCCTTTGATCAGAGATGGAAACAATCTCCCTTTAATAGTATAAAAGCCACCTGCTGGGCATCACAGACTACAGCTAATTGGTAAATTCTTTGAAATTTTGATATAATGGATTTTGACCTCTTTAATTAAAAAAAACCCAAAGCCTAGAATACGGTGAACTCTTCTGGGAAATTAATAGTGCCAAGCATACACAACTGCAAGCTACACCCAATCTTTTCTTAGGAAAGAATACAGAAATAACATTGCAATTTTTTCCTTGAGGATGCACAGCTTTTGGCCTAGAAAAAAACAACTATTGCTAGCTACGTATCATTTGAGTCACTAAGATAAAGAAAGAGCTAACACATTAATATTTAAATTATTTCTACTTTTATTTGGCTTTGGAGTTAAAAAGCACCAAACATGAGGATGACTTTTTCATATTAAACACAGAAAACTCACAAAAGCCACTCACAAATGCTCCAGTCCTCAGCATTTCCTACTCCAAGTAGCTCACACTGTACCAACCCACCCCACCCTATTTTAAGGACAAATGGGTTTCAGGACCCAAAAGGAAGCCTGTCAAGCAGAATCGTTGCTGTTTCATAATCTCTGACATAATGTTAACCTTTCAGTGGAGCTATAATCTCATTGCTCTGAGAACTCTGAGGCAGCACTGTCTTTCTTTTGTTAAAACACTTATTTATATTCTGCCCAGCATAATGGGGCCATGGTCCATGACTTGGACTCACAGGCTCTGCAGTAACACAGCTACACAACACCACCACTTTTTAAATATTTGTTCAGGTTTCATGCACAAGTATACATGAACATATGTTACACAGGTATACACTTATTTCCAACAAAAAACTGTCTGCATGACCATGAAGATAACACCATCATTATTCACCAAGTTATGCTCCTGTTAATTAAAGCATGCACACCATGAAAGCACTTACTACATTGGAAAACAAAACATAAAGGACAAGGATCAGAATCAAAACTGGACAAAGACAAGTCTTGTTTACTCTGAACATTCCTTGGTTGCAAAGGAGCAACAGAACTACTTAAAATATAGATACCTAAGTCCAGCTTGAAAGAAAAAAAAGGCAGAGTTTGCTAACTGTAGAATAATACTGTAGAACCAAACACAATTATCACTTAATCTGTAGGTGTTCATTACTGCTGACAAACATCTTGTTAGCCTGGTTAGCAAGTCTGCCTGCCACTTGCCAAAATATTTTGTTTTATTTAGACCTGGTGACTTATTTTGTGAATGTGGCGAATTTCAGAATCCCCCCTACTGATCACATAACTGGAATAACGTACATTGCTTGTATTTCAAAGTGTACACTGATCTCTTCATCTGTGAATGTCTCCCTGTAGTTTATCCTATTTTTTCTGAATTGGTACAACAAATGGATTTTCAAAGTGATGCTATGGGGACTTACTATGCAATTCCCATTAGTGTCAATGGGGGTCGCAGGCTAAATTCCTAGACAATGCTTTGAAAACTGAGCCCTGGATTTTCAAAGGAAGGATAGTCTGTGTTAGAAAAGCAGTGTCTTTCAGTTTTTAAGCCACTGCATTAAAACGTGCCTTTTTCTTTTAAGCACCACGCATTTAGAAATTGTGTCTAAATCCAGGACATTGAAATTTTCACAAGAATGAAACAGTTTTGTATTTAAATGCTACCATCTGTTTCAAATTTATCGGTGAAATTGTATCTGTCACTATCTTGAATGCTGGGATACAATCTTCAACACATTCATAAATGTACAATGTTTAATGTTATGACAGCTAAACCATTGGGATTTTTTGCTATGCTAAGAAAAAACAGAAGTTATTTGTATTCATGTATCTTTTATAAGAAAAAAATCCTTGCAAAGGGCAGAATTCTTTCCTAAAATCTGGATCTTGTGGTACATTTTGGGAGATGCCTGGTCTTGTTACATTCATGAAATTTTTTTTTATTCTTTGGTACTCCAAATGAACTTAGGCTTGCCTACAAAATAGAATACTTGGTGTTGAAGTCACGTGAACAAGCTTGTTGCTGCTACCATAACCAGAAAAACACTCACAATGTATAATTTTTACAAATCCCATTAAAACTTCAAGCAACCCAAGATGTAACATCTGAAGACACAGAAAAGTAGTTTCTGAGACAAATGTAAATAGCTAGGCCCTATGAAACAAACAATACAGCAACAAGTAATACCTCTTCAAAGAAGATTTCTTTAATTACAGTGAAAATGTTTATTATGAAGTGTGTTGTTCTTCATCATTAAAGAATAAGCTGGACTAGTAGCAAAAGAACCATCTTTTGAGTCTAGAAGCAGGGAAGAGTTTGAAAAGCAGGAGCCTGGCAGACAGTCAGGCTCCAGAAGGCACGGGCTCGGGCCAAATTGCTCCTGTCAAGCGTGTTAGTCCGTACACAAAGTCCCTTTAGACAAAGCACAAAACTATGTCAATGGCAAAACTTGTGTGGATTAAAAATTGTGTATTATGCAATGGTCAGGTCGTTCACCATTTTTTCTGGTTTTGAGCTCCTGACACAGAGGTGTACATACTCAAAGAGCACACAGGAGTGACAAGCGCAGCCCCCCAAATCAGACCATCTGCCTCTCACCTGAATGAGACTTTGAAAACACAATTTCAACTGTTAAAATTATGAAGCATTTAATATAGCACAGTTAAATCTCAGCTGGCATTTTCACTTAGCTTCTGGTTGTTTTTTTAAACACAGGTTTTCCAGTAGTACTTAAATATTGCCATCTACCAAAAAGAAATTTTATATTTTAGTTTATTTAATCTTTAATATTCTATAGGCACTTCTTTTTTTACTTGCACTAGACTCACAACAGGTTTGCTTTAAACTATTCACTCATCTATGAAATAATGCCATAAATAGCATATGATGAGGCACAGTATCCTAAAATAAGCTTCTCTTTGTCTCAATCCTTCCAGTAAAAATCCATCTGAGACAATTCACTATAAAAGCGTCATCAGAAAGTTCAAAATCTAGAGTTAAATTTTAACCACCTTCTCTGGTTTAGAGGTAGGTCTAATTTAAATTAATCTAATTTGGTGTAACTAGCATAAAATTCAAACACAAAACACATTCATTTCCGCTTCCATACTGTGTTCTGGACTTGAACATTCTTATCCCATCTGTCACATTTAATATTTAGCATTATCCATAAGAGTAACTCCAGATGCCTGCAGTCTTAAAAGTATGTATATACACTATACCACAAGAAGTCATTATCTGACAAATGTTGGTTTTAACTACCCCAAAACTGTGCTTGTATCCACACACACCTAATCTAGACAGTCAGGCTGCTGTACCCTAGAACAAATCATCTGCAGTGGTCTGCCCAAGTATACAACTCCAAGTTTAAATTTCAGTCCAGTTACTTCTAGGATTGAAGGAAGGAGCTTTAGATACACAGCCCTGGCATGCAAATGCAAACTGATGTGTATGGGAAGACAAGTGAGCATGGGGCACAGCTCCATGGCATCAGCTTTGTGCTTACAGGGGAAGAGAAGATCTGCTCTTTGTGTGAAGCTGCAGCTCAAGAACAGACTCAGGATACCCCCAGTACAGGCACTGCTGGAACCAGGGATTCAGTGAACGGGGCACTTCCCTGTCCCAACTCTCCAGTCATTTCTTGTCATAGTCTGACTTGGACAAAAACACCAGAGAAAATTACATCTATGAAATATGCTGAAATTACATTGCTGCAGCGATTGATTCACCTTAACAGGAGGCTATACATCAGGTCTGTCTATAAGGTTTATGAGCATTCTTGAATCTGCAGCAACTGGTCTCCATAGAAGCCCATGCTCTGCAGTGTGTACTATGAATCACATAATTTCCATTGAGATAACCTGAAGTTCTACAGTGGGTAAGGGGACATAGTTTGGTTCAACACAACAGAGTAATTATTTTTTAATTAACAACTTTCTTTTGGTTTAGTTTCTTTTAGCATCTGCGCATTTCTCAAAAGCTGCTCATCTAAAATAAAAAATTACAGCCACAGTGGGCCAGATTCTTCTCTTAGGCAGCCATCCAAACACTCAGAATTTTAAATACAAGGTGTCTCTCTGCAAAGCTTCTGCAAGAAGCAGATACAAATACAGCAACTGCTCAATAAAGTCTCAGTTGATCCTGGGTGCTGAGCTAGAATACATGAAAAACCACTGAAATACAAGACATAACAGGCCACAAAACAGCATAATTTTGTTTGCATCCAGAAACAAAAATCCAGTGCAATCCATAAGGCACAGGTACTTACAGATGTAGCCATCATAAGTTTACTGTAAACAGATAGTTGTTTATTCCAAAGTAGTGCACTCAGGGTATGGCTGCATAACCACCCTTCATAGCAGATGAGGTTACATCCCTTAGGGAAAGCTATGCTAGACCTGAGAACCTCTGGACAAGGAATTCCACAATCAGTAGCTCAGGAATGTAAATAGAGACAAGTTAAAAGGAAAGCCAAAATCACTAAGAAAAAACTTTCATATTCTTTCATGGACAACCTTCACTTTCCTCTTCAGCTACAAGAAAGCTTCTACTTCCCTAATTATACCTATGAAATGACTCTCAAAACATTTTAGCAAATACTATAGCCCATATAAAATCCTGGTTTTGTTTTGTTAACTTGCTGTCTAGACAACTTGGTTTAACAAAAGCTTCCAAGCCCAGCAAGTTGCAACCTAGATACCTCAAAATTTCCTTTTTTTATACTGGGTTTTTGCAAAAGATCTTTCTCCTCTGGCTGTTGTTTGCAAACATATTAGGTAAAACCCCATTTGGCTTAAAGGCAATAATACAATACAATTTCTTTTCTAAGAAATACATCTTCAAGAAATTATTCTCCTTAGAATATATTTTTCCCTTTAGATTATGCATTTTCTCCTCAATTCTATAGACAGTATTTTTAAAAAATGTTCTATCTAAAAATTATTTATGATTTCCCTGGAAGACTGAGTAATTACAAATTATTTCATATGTCATTTGCAATAATTACTCTTCATATTTTAGCTCCAACAGATCCCAGTACACATGGAACTTCTGCTGAGTAATGATGGCAAAAATCAGCCTCTAATGCCTCCTGCAATTTGAAAACATCTTCCCCTGATTTTACGTGCCACTTTGAAATGTTATCCCTTTCTAGTGAGTAATCCTGTGCTAGATTCTTCTGCTTCTTAAACGAACATTATTCTCACCCTTTATTGACTGACCAGATCTATTATCACACGTAAGCAATGTTAATCCTCTAGTAATTAACACCCTTATTAAAGTAATTTTAACTCAAAGAAGTTTAAATCGCATTATTGGTTTTATTTAATTAAGCTATGAGGGCTGTTTTACAGTGTCATTTGAGTTTTCAACTTGTGCCTTTTCTCCCAGTTACACAGGTCCCCCTTGCAGCTGCCACACCCTGACACACACAAACCACCACCACCCCACATAGTTACCAGGGCATTTCTGTCTAGGAGTTACCCAACATTATTCCATTTCACTGTGAACTTTTTCAACTATTCTGCACGTCAACGGATACAAGACACTATACCAAACATTTTACCATTCCCAGAGCTACCGGTTGGATGTGTGTTGGAATGATAGTATCACATTCACCCTTCCAGAAGACTCAGTATCTTGTTAGTGCCTATATGAAAGAGCCACTTTTAATGTCCTTTTCATACATCCTAAGCAAGGGAAAGATTTTCCTTTAAACTTCAGACTGGCAAAAAGAAACAGAATCTGAATGCACTGAGTTGTGCCACTTACAACGGCCACTTTTTGTGTTACTTCGAAAATAAGTCAGGTTTTTAAATTGCGGTTTTGTGTGTTTGTCCCTACTGTACGTTCCTTTCTATGGGAAAATATCTGATGGCCTATGTTGTCTTACAGATCTCAGGTAAGCTACTCAACTGACACATTTGACACAGGGTCAAAAGATGAAAACTATCTTCTGGTTTAACTGCATCAAGTTACACTGTGCACTCTGGAAGAGTGTGGGCTAATTATGTGTCCTTCTGAACGATTTCCTGGAGGCACACTACTGAAACTGGGAAAGCTTGAGTTCTCCTGGGAATAAGGCAACCTGATGGTATTCTGGACTTTATACACCATTAACTGTGTACTGGAAGTCCTTTCTTTTCTTTGGATAAAAACATCTCTTCAAATTTCTACTGTTTAAAAAACAAATGTTCTTACTGGATCTCAGCATAAACCATGGAAAATTATAAACACAGAAAGAAAAGGGTAAGAATAATAAAAGCATATTTGCAGACACAAATTGACTTTTTATCTTTTTTTCCCCTCATCCCATATTTTTATGTTCTTCTTTTCTCCCCATCATCTAGTGCTTCCATCTACTCATATTTTATTTCTGCATTTCTGTTATTATTCACTTTTCATTTACAATTTCTGTAATTGCAGGGTCTTTTAAGTTGCACTATTCCTTTGCTATTAATGCTCTAGAGAAAGTCCTCTGCAATGAGGACACAATATGTATGTGAATCTTCCATGTGAACTTTGTTATTTTAATATTCTTTGAATTAGCACAATTTGTAAAAGGATAAATTGCTCCAAACCTGACACACCCATGAGAGCCATAAATGTTAGCATATATGATAAACTGTGCCTAAGAAGATGCTGGTTCAGTCACACTGCTTACAGTACAACTAGTGCACTTCGTTCAGAAACCAGTTATAAGAAAACAGGGTGAAATTCAATGATTTCTTTTGCCAGCTATTGGTATCTTTGTATTACCTTCATCTCCCAAATTTCACTGACTGACTGAAGGCAGTCTAGCTAGACAGAGTAATACTTTTTAATTTGTATTTCTGCAGTTCTAAGACAGCAAACTACAGATCAATGTGGTATTACGGTACACCCCATACAAACACTTTTGAACATATGATCTTTTTTCCTAAGATATTATGATCCAAATGAATAAACATTCATTAACTACATTTCACCAATTCAAGTAATTGCCTTACTATGTCCATGCAATTCCTTCCTTGTGTTATTACTATTCTGAAGCAGAGAAAAAGTCTTGTTTTCCTGATGTAAAAGATTCCGTTGATTTTACTGCATTTTATATTTGCCCTGCAGTGACCTCCAAACATGAGACGGACTTTCTTTTTCACAGAAGAAACTAGCAAAAGGAAAAAAATTGGGGTATTCTGTCTGCTGCATGTGATTGACAGATAATTTAGAAAAGGAATGGAACCTAAGTATGCTGATTGATGCAACTAAAAAAAATACTGAAGGCAAACCTGTAGGGTTAAAGGGTTAGTAGTGCTGCTCAGTACATACTACATACCAGTGGTATTACCACTTTACGTAAGGCTGGAGAATGTAAGTGATTTTGGGGCAGGAATTACTTAATACACTAACATAGCTACCAGTTCCATGGCTCCCCAATGGGAGACTAGGACTTAGAAATGTTAAAAGAATAAAAATAACATGCAACTTGAAGGAAACCAATAATTTTCCTCTCTTGTGTTGCTCAATTAACAATGCTTATTCGTTACACATAGGAACCACATATTGCTCACAGAATTTAGAGGAAGTGCTGGGGAAATGGGGGCTCGAAAACTGAACTCCATCCATCAGCTCAGGGCTACAGAAGGGCCCAGACACAATGGTGGAGATCTTGCTGGCTGTCAGCAGGAAGACAACAGCTTGATAATGTATTCACAAACTTTGGAAAGTTGTGCACTCAAATCTTTCTTCCTTGCACGTACATAATTTCTTACATGACAAAGGCAAGGACTGGATAGAAGCAAAACCGGTAGCAGAAGAATAACTAAAGAGAATCTTCATTACATTGAATAACTCACTGAATGGAATGTGTACCAGTGACTTGAACGGTAAGTACGATTTTACAAATATAACAGGCACATAGATCAACTTCTAATTCAAGGAAGATATTTGTTAATTGAGAAATTATCTGGAAGTGAACCTTCTGAAACTTTCCTACCAACAGGTCCTTCTGCAAAAGAATAAAACCTTTAGTGCCTTCTCTCATAATGTCATCGGAAATGCCTGCTTCACAAAGCGCTCCACAGCATGTCAGTTACTAAAGAAATTTAGTGTCATGCCCAAGAAAATGCAAGCCTTTGGGTTCTAACATTATGCGCAGAGTATTCTTGGGATTTCACTTCAACTACCAAGGATAAAATTTAGCTCCATTTAGGTCCCAGTCTTATAGGAACTTCCTCTGCAACTAAGGGATGAGCTTTCTTGAATGGAAAGGTTTTCCAAAGATATGAAGTTTTCATCATAACAACAACTATGTAGGTTTTGAATTAATTGATTAACTATTTCTAAACTGTCTTGAAAAAGTAATGATGATCAAGAAGAGTTTAAAACTGATTAAATGTGACAGTTCGTAGTATTCAGACAGGGATTCAGATATGTCCATCTAAATAGTCTTGACAGAAGCTTTTGCCAACTTATTCTTTTCCTTTTCTTTTTTTTTTTTCCCTTCATATCTGCTTTGATCAACCTCTCCAGTGAAACTTCTAGTGATTTCCATGATGGCAGCATTTAGAAGATTAAACTCCCCTGAACAGTTCTAGGTCAAGTGTTTTACCTGCACAACTGAGAACAATAAATGTGATTTTCTGTCTTAGTTCCCAAAATTATAAATTCACCTAACAACAACAGAAAAGGCCCTAACTAAGGCTTATGCTCTTATTCAAAGACTGTTATCTGCAGGTCTCTAAGTCAGGCTGAGTCAGTGCTTCACAAGTTCTGTGTAGTTTCTAAATACACAGTACAGATTTCTTGTTGGCTCATTTAGTTCTTGTGTGTATCTTGTTAAGTAAGAGGAGAACTCAGATAACTGTATCCCTTAAATTAACTAGCTTAAAGAAACAATCAGGAATTTTCTTATTTTTTATAACTTCCATGATTTAGGTATTTATGCCATACTGTACTGTTGATTAAGAGATGGCATTCTGTTTACGCATTACACCTTTACACCTCACAGCCTTTTGTGCACAATATACTATACATTCCTCTGGAGAAACTTCTGGGTTTTTGCCATAGATGGAATGGGGTAGTTAAATGGCCATATGTATGTAATTTTTGATAAGTGAGGTATTGATAGAGCTAGTGAAGTAACAGCATTTGTACACTGAGGTTTTCAAACCTGTTTTCAAGTATGCCCCCTCATCGTTAGTACACCATGATCTAGAGCAAAAACCTGGTACATGATCAGCATGTTATTTACACTTCTCTGCTGAAAAAAGAGCATTTAGATGAACTGGATACAATCTGTTTTGCTCTGAATTTGATGAATGATTTAATGTCCCAAAGAATACAGACACCTAATACCCAGCATGCATGCTTTTAGTTTCTGGCACTAACATGGTAGAAATACTTACTACCAGGAAATTACTAACTTGCCATTCTGCTTTGATTCTGCAAATCCTTATCAAGATAGTGTATCCAAAGCCATGCTTGTTTTTAACCCCCTGCTGCTAATTTCTGTGCATTTGTTTCCCAAGCTTCCTAATTCTTACCAGCTGGCAGGTATAAATCCCATCCTAGTAATGAGCCAGCTTGCTTCTGTGTACAGAGCACTGATTGAGATCTTCCTCACAAGTATCTATACACACAGCTTGTGATCTGAGCCTACTGTGATTAACTGCAGGCTTTGCAGAACATAGCTGAGAAGGAGAAATCAAAAGTAAGATATTTCATTGGGGAACATAAGTACTTATAAACAAGTTGTCACATTTGTGTGAAGAATTCCTGTTTACTTGGAAGAATATCGTACTCTGAAGAACTATTGTGTCTTCCCTGCAAGCCAGGTAACACACATTTTGATTGCAGTCATACTCAAATAACTGTGTCATTTTAAACCCAGAAATGCATATGCATGCTACCACTGTATGATGCAATACATGAGATATTGAACCTCAACTTGTGCCTGTTCTGCTCGCAGTGTGTCCCAAGCCTTCCTGCCTTAGTGCCAAGTCAATTTATGGAGAAGGGAAAGTCCATGAAGAATTGCCTTCCTCCTCCAGCAAAACGAGAATCCATGCTCTGAAATCCGGGGAGATGCAACTCCTGTTTTGTTGCTGTCTGAAACCTGAGCTCCTTTCTTTAGCTAAATAAGCAGCATTGCACTGAAAACTAGAGAAGCACAAATCCCATTACATAGCACCCTGAGGCTGGGCTTCATGTTACAGATGTAACATGCTCCTCTGCTTGATCAGAGAAGATGGGGAGTGCGTAACAGGAGGAAAGGGATCAGCAAGCATTGTGAAAGAGCCTCTGTGAAGATGAAAGTCTCAGCAACCATTTCCCTCAGGAAGCAAAAGATGAAATGTTCTATACTACTTTCTAATTAAAAATTCAAACTGTTGCCTTATGAAAAAAGTCCTACTTTTATCTTCAGACTCTGGAGTTTTTAAGACTTGCTCCAAAACATACTGTTGGGCATTTCTCCCTCTTGAAAACTCCTGATGTTTTTTCAGTTCAAGGCTCTTTCTCAGAACAGAGGTTGGGGTGGGTGTAGCCCACTAATTTCAAAGCCTAAGCACTCTGTGGGCTGGCAGCCTGTAAAGGAAGCAACACCTTTAGAGCCCTCAGCCTCCAAGAGTTATGGTGAACAGGTTTGCCAATAGGCTGCAACTTATTCTCTGAGGTCTACCAAAGGGCTCAAGAGCATTCTCCACAGGGAACACAGATGGAAGAGCTTTGGCAGGCTGCACGTTTGGGAATCGGAGACAAGCCAGAGCTGAAATGCTGTTACTGCCACAGGAAATTAATCCAAATTAAACACTGCAAACGTAACAGTGGGGAAGACTGAACTGTCACCCTGCCTTTAGCGGCAGAAAATCCTGTGCCTGGGACTGAAGCCCAGTGGTCTGTTACACAGTTCCTACCTACAAGGAGTTACTTCTGAGTTTATCAGAAGGACAATGCTATTTCTCAGTAATGAATGGGAAGAAAGAGGAGGGCTATATTAAGTAGTAATAACAATTTTCTCTTTCAAATAAATTTACATTACATTTGTTGCATGGAACACTAACAGCTCACAAGGTTAGTGGTATTTCTCACCAGAAAACACATTACAGTATAAATGGACAAGCAACCCAATAAACTATCAATGATTCAGAATTAGAAGAAAATATATTATACTTCTGAATTTCATGTATCAATTTGCAGATGGAATACATGTTGTGTACTACCAATAGCTTCAGTTCATAGACGTGACACATGCTTATTTACACACATCATGAACAAAAGTCTGACAAAAATGTATCTTCTGATGTTTCTATGATAAATTACTCTCTATATTAATCATATTGATTGTGTCATGACTTTGTGTCCAATTTATCTCTAACATTGAGAAAATACAAACAGAAACTACTGAAAATCTTCTAAAAATTTCCCCCATGCTTAAGCAGAGTTTACGGACATCGTTGATCACAGCCCTTGGTCTCCCATCTGAAGGACACCACTATCAGACTGTAAACTCTGCCATGTGGGTCGAGATACTGCTACTGTGGTTGCTTAACTCTGGAGTTACCAACAGCATATGATTATTTTCACTTTAGACTGCTGCCCATTGCAAGACCAACACTGACAGCAGATGGAGGGTGTTAACAACATGTACTTAAGTGCCAAAAGAACACAGATAAGATACAGTTCTCCTCAACCTGGCAAAATAAGGAAATTCCACAAATCATCAAGCTAGCTGAGTACTTGTTTGAGATGAGACAGTAGAGGAAGAAGCCCCTAAGCAGTGCTGATGGTGGAGAGAAACATCAGGAACAACTTGTAAAGTCAAAAGTGAAACAAAGTCAAGCTATGTTGGCAGCTTAGTTATATCTCTGCAGGAAATGATTTAATTTCAAGAAGAGGTATTTGTAAGCACCCATTTGGTTAAGAATCAGGACATTTGGCCTAAGATAGCAACTGCTGAACTCTCAGCCTACCACAAGGTTATTGTTCTTGTCCACTACATACTACACTGGTTCTCCAAAGAATAACACCAATTATAATATTCATGTTTTAGCCTCACAGTGCTTAAGTGTACAGGACATAAAAGAAACTGCCTCACATTCCAGAACTGTAACCCTAGTCTTTAGGCACTAAAGACCAGATCATAACCAGGAAAAAACTAATTCATGTCAGAGGCTGTGCTTCCTCCTCAGAGACGATTCAAGTAGGACAAACTAAGACATGTTTACTTTAGAAGGTTAATTCCAATTGACCTAAGATCTGAATTGGTAGCAAAATCCCTGAAGTTTATTCCCCCTCACTTTGGGCCACTGCACTATTTACCCAGGTTCCCTATACAGACAGTAGCAAGAAATGATTCAGAGAGCAATGCAAGTTGCAGGAGAGCTGGGTCATCTTCACAAGATGCCGGAGACCAGTCTCTCTAAAGCAGCACATGCCACTTTGATAATTGCCTTGCTGAGATGGCCCCTCAATGGCTTTAAGTGGGGTCAAAGGGTGCACGTAGGTGTGACCTCAGGTCATATGCTAAGACAAGTGGCATAAAGCATGACACAATTATTGCAGCTGCACAGAACCATGAATCTGCCCCAATTTTCTACCTGCTAAACTAGCTGGAGCTGCAAGTTTCTTTCTAGATGATCAAGTGCGATCAGCTAATCCCACCAAGTCACCTGTGTAAGGTGCTGAGATACCGTGGTTATGGAAATAGCATCAAAATTTTTATTGAGTAGGGTTTCTACAGATTGCAAAGATCTTTAAAGAGCATGTTAAGTATGACAAAAGCCTAAGTAGAGAACAGCATAAAGAGACAGAGGTGTCTCGAACAGGACAACTGCTCCTTTGTGATTTCTGTCCTCTTAGAGCTTCCTGCTACTAACTACCGCTGTCTTCTTAGACACAACTCTTTCTCATGCCAGCTGTTTCTGTTTGCTCTTCTATGTCTGTGGAAGGAAGAAGGAAAGTGGGCTTGCTGGGGACAGCATGCTGCCTACACATTGTCTTCAGGGAAAGACAGAGGATCAAGAACTCTTAGGTTGAAAATACCTATGGCAATTCTTTTCAAAGCTGCTCCTCCCTATGTGGTAATCATTCAAGTGTAGCTCTTCTCTCAGTCTTCCAAGCTGGCTCCCTGTAAGTGACTTTACTTCATTAGTAAAATGTGCTATAATATCCTACTGCCCAATCCTCATTAATCTCACACATTGCACTAGTACAGCACAGAGTGAGTAGCTGTTGTTGAGATAACTGGCTTCCATTAGCAACCACGTGATTGGCAGGACGATAAAGTCTTTTCCCTTGCAGGTCAGCTGCTTTTTAAGAAGAGGGCAATCCTGCTGATCCATCTTTTAGCTACAGTCTCTCACTGAGTCCCAAATCTCCTGCCTTTTAGCTTTGATACGGTTCAAGCTTTCCCCCTTGTATCAGCCCCTACCTGTCATCAGCTCCTCTGTACCAAACAGCCAATATCAGGAGTTTGACCTCAGGGCACAGCCCGGGTGGGCAGGTAAAACCTGACCACTGGACCTACTTCCTTATCTTTCATATCCTGCAATTCATGAAGAAGTATCAAATTCAAACTAAAAAACAGAAGCATGACCTTTTATAAGAACCTTCTGAAAAAGGCTCTGTTGCCTTTCTAAGTATTCTTGAAAAGAACTGTCATCTACCCTATTAAGACAGAAATGGATCACAAATAAGGAGAAGACGGAAAGCACTGAAAATCCTTACTAAACGGTAGAAGTTTTTGATGTGTGCCTGCAATACCTTTTAGTGATGCACACAAAAATATAGTAAAAACCAAACCAAATCAAATATGCAAGAAATGTTCTACATCTGTAAGCTCCGTTTCCTTCTCAATAGAGAGTTGCAGCCGGAGCTTACAAATTTTTCCTGATTATGAAGTATATATAAAGTCAATTAAATTCACATGGCATAAAGAGCATCCTCTATAAAGTGCTCGAGAGCATTCTAAATATAAGTTGCTAACATAAACTAAGAGCTATCATAAACAACATAATACCTATTTAAGTGACACACTCCCCAGTTACTGCTTAAAACATACAAAAATCTTTATTTTCTGTAGCAAGTATGTACACACCCTGCCCTCTTGCATAACTGGAAATCATGTTTTCCCTTGAAACAAACATAGGCCCTGCAAGGATTCCACTTAAGTGGATGGCAGAAATGGTGCCAAAATCTCAACATCCTTTCCCTTCAACTGAAGTGATCTAAGTACAAATTGGAAGATGTTTAGTCTCTTTTAACACTGACAAGAAAAAGAAAGTTTAAAAATAATCCAAAAGAGGAAGGCTGCTAGCCAAGGCAAGATTTGTGGCATGAGTAAGTCTTGTGGGCATAATCCTGTATCCTTCTCACAAAGTACACATTTATCCCACTGGAGATATTGTTCATTATTATATTACAGTGAGAACGTAACAGAGAACCCTACCTTTTAACTTTTTAATTTAAAAAGACAGTTTAATGAAGTCTCTTCTAACTACCAGGAAAAATCTGAATACTTTTGCCTCAAGAATCTTCCCTTCTGAAATGCCCTTTAATAATCTTGCTGTGAAAAACCTACTAAATTATTAGAAGCAAAAATATTCTTACTATATGGATAATTTGGTATAGAATTCTTTCTACTTTCTCTTATTTCTTAATGACTTTGATAGACTCATAATGGCACTGAAAAATACCACCAACATCTGCAGAAGGCTGAAGATCCTCCATATGCAGTTAATGATTCATTTCGCTATTTAAATTATGCTTACACTCACAATTTTGTGAAATAAATCCTTTGTAAAAGCTAACTTCAAGCACAAAAACGTTTTGAAGATCATTTGTTATGGTGGTTATAATGTCCAAATTTATAAAGACTTAGTAGATTTTAGTCTGAGAAAATCTTCCTTTTGGCAAGATCTGTGGAAAAGTGCTTCCAATATTACAGCATTTAAAATTAAATTAAATTAAATTTTATGTAAAATAAAGATGATCGAATTGGAATAAAACTTCTTTCCAACAGTTTAAAAGAATTCTATGTAACAAATTCAGGAAAGGAAATGTTACATAATTCAATGCCTGATTCTGCTACCCAGAGAGTAGTTTTGTAGACAGGAGCAAATGCTCAGAGTGGAATTAGACCAGCACACACCAGGATAACACATACACTCTTGCAAAAAGGCATCACAGGATTTCATAAAATTGTCAGGACCAAAATTCAATCCAATATTCCCATAACGGTACTACCAGTAGCACAGTGCCCCCTAACCACACACTGGAGAAACAGTTTTATGCTAAATTACAGTGAAAAGTGCCACTAACAACACTTCAAATAACTACTTTTCTCAACTAATTACATGGAAATGCAAAAACATGAAAGGTTCTTGAATTTAATAACTTCAGCACTGGTCAGAAGGGGAAATTAGTAGGATAAAAAAACATCAACTAGCATCTTACTTGTCTGAGGTCGATGAAAGCTAACTGCAGGGTGTCTCCCTGGAATCCTGGCACAGGCTCAGAACTAGCAAACACTGCAAAAAAAAGGTTAAAATATTACGGATGTAGATTTTTTTTTTTTAAATCTAACACAAAAATCAAGTTCTATGCAATATAAATGCTAGGTAGTATAGTTTCATAGGACTAGTTTAATAACTCACAGACATTAAAACCAAACAAACCAACAAACAACCTTTTGACAGCTTTTCCAATAATCCTAAAGAATAATACTTTCAGAAGTATTATTAGAAATTTTGCTTAAAATTCTAACCCAGTGTTAGACCACAGAAACCAAGATATTTTTTAGCCTGAGGTGCATGATTACTGAAGAATTTCAAAGTAATACCAATTCCATGGCTGTCAATGTATTTTCAAACATCTTCCTTTGTTACAACATCCATGCTATAAAACCTCCACCTCCAGCCAAACAGTATTGAAGAACAAACACTAAGGTGGGACTTAGTTTCATGTGCAGACAATGGGTAGAAAGCCCTACATGCCACAGTCAGAGCGGAGCTGAAATGCCTGCTCATGCCTTTTAGCCTGCTTATCAGTAATGAACTTCTGCTCATTTTGAACCCAAAACTGGCTGTCAAAATTGGCAGGCAAAAATATGTGGTAAGTGAAAGAAAGTCAGCTATTTATTTAAATCAGGAAAAGATCAACAGTGGTTAAACCTAAAAATAAATACACTTTTTGTTGTTATTATCCCAGTCACAAGTTAATAACAAAGACAAACAACCACTGCCTCACATCCTCACTCAGATTAGATATCTTATTGCAAAATAACTTAAGAGTATTTTTCTTACACCCTTCAGGTAGAGGTCTCAAAAAAACAAAGTAGATGCTACCGCAACAGCTTTAGAGAAGCATCATCTGAGGCAGTGAAAGGCAATATTTTTTTCCAAGTCTGAGAGAAAGGTCATTCAGTGGTAGAAGAAACAAAACATATGTATCCAATTTCCATACCCAGTGCTAAACTCTACTGTCCTTAATACTAACATTTAGAAGTAATATGAAATATATATATTTTTAAATGGCTAGTCAGAAAATGTGGATTCTGTAGAGGCAAAACACAGAAAACCACTGAGCAAGCACGACGGTAAAATAATGGCTTCAAACATTAACTTCTGAAAGTATGGTTTCAACTTAAAGCAGACTAATGAATTAAGATTGACTATTTCACAAGTCTAAAAATGACTATATGGAACACAATTTTAGATAATGACTCTTATTTAAATGGTACAAGAAACTACTAGGACCATCTCAGAATACTTTAAAATAGCTTAGTAATAGATGGATACAGTATTAGAGTAGCAGACTTACCAGTAGAAGCAGAATTTATTCTTTGTATCACACTAGTGCAAAAGTTATTTTATGAGAGTCATGTAATAGGAGAATGAATTCAACTACAATACAACTTCATTCTTTATCAACTAAAGAAATAAAAAATAGCAATCAAATGCCTTAGGGAGACCACAGTAATGTCACAGACAAGTACTGGTAACATTGGCAAATGCTCACTGATTACTGTATTCAAGTGTGACTTTTAAATTGTCCAGTCTTCCTATTTTATAAGTAACACCAACTTTCTAGAGGTGTTTTCAGGGAATTTTAATTGACCAGAAACACGTCTTTAAAAAAAAAGAAAAAGAGAAAGCTAAAAACCAGTAGGAAAAAACATACATTACACTCAGTAGGGAGAGTTTTCTCATAATAAACTCCTTAAATCAGCAAAGATAAAACAACCTGTACAATCACCAACCTGCAGAATTGCAAAGATCCCTAAACCTAGGAACCTTAGGCACCCTTCTGAACAACCTAGGCTAAAGGCCTCTGTGTCTACATGGCTGCAGGTATGCCATGGCCACTAGGAATACCCTTTCTGGAGGACAGTGAAGCTGGGCTCTGAGGTCAGCCAAACCCAGAGTTTAAAATGGAACATCACACTCCAGCAGGGAATCCTAAGCAAAGCTCCACAGCAAACAGATGAGAAGAGACACATGAGTTGTGAGCTGTGGCAGCACATTAATAAGGAGGACAGCATGATGGTCAGAAGGGGTCTTTTCTACACCCATTAAACCAGAAAGGTAAGGCCCATCAAATCATCTGATCTGATCCTGATTTTCTATTCATACACAGTACACTGTGACCAGCTTCCCCCACCAGAATCTCAGCTCTTCCAGCCACTCCACAACTGTAGCTAACACTGGGAGAAAGAAGATCAATGGTAAAAAAAGGGTTAAAGAACTGAAAAGTAAATATAACTGAAAAGTGTGACCTTCAGAAAGTCTTTTCAGCTAGCTTTTGGCACTCTATACTTCGGGAAATATCTTCCTACAGCAGAATACTCTTATGTGCCACAGGGCAAATATTTGCATCTTTTGTGTGCTCATCAGCCTAAGAGAGTTTGGAATTTATCCTAAGGCATTAAATAATGCAGAATAATTTTGTTTCTCTACGTAATGCCTACTTCCATTGCAGCCATAGAACAAGAAGTACACAATGTACCAAACTTAATTGTTGTGTAAGCTTTGTTCTCTTAAGCTACAATTTTATATTATGAATGCATTTACAACATCAGAGACGCTCATTATAGCACAAACATTTACTCTCACATTTGGACACCCTGAAAAGTGACTACAATAGAATTTGTTCCATTATTATAATTTCATGAGTTCAGAGGGCAAAAAGATAATCTACTTATGGTAACAGTCCAACAGTTCCCCCTCCGCCATCAGCGTAGGGCTTTTAAGTTTTGCTAACAATTTTACAAAGCTAATTAAATATTTTCTACTGCACAGCATATTAGGAAGATATAAGAACAGGATTAACATTCTTAATGTCTTTGTCCTAAGGGCTCTTTTCCACATAGTAATGAAACACTGTCATATATACATCTTTTAAAATATTCACCCCCTACAATCATTCTAGGCTTAAAGAGGATTTGCAGGGGTAGGGGGCTGGTTGGTTTGTTTGGCTTAATGTGCATAAAAGCATTCTGGAATTTTATAATATAGGAGAATGAAATGCAAAGATCACTATTAAACTGTCACTCACTGATTGTTTGGCAGTTTGAATCAGAAACTCAAATGTTTGGGGAAAATCAGTTGAAAATATACATTATATGAATCTGGTATTCACAAGGTTTTTGTTAACCTCTTCTCTTCCTCCACTTTGCTGATACTGTGTATATAGAACAAGAAATATGTGGGTCCTCAATATGTACAGTCTCAACATACCTCCTGTAACAGGCAGTTTAGGAATATAAAGAAGATAGGATTGAATGAAACAAATATGTATGTAGTAATACAAAAACAGACTGGGAGGTAACACATAAATTATACTGGTGAATATAAATGTAAAGATTACTTCAGTCCATTTTCTTTTGAATATTTTGTTTTGATCTTATAATAACATTTTGTATACAGGATATATGATAATTGACATATACGTACATAAATATTAATGGAGATCTTAGGCTAAAGGCTGTATCTACTAAGCGGAATTTAAGACATCTTTAACTGTAAATTGCACTGAATTTCTACACAATTCTAGATTTATTAACAGGTCTCTAAATCTTATTGTTGCAAAATCCCATATTTTGCGCCTCTCTGGTGGTTTGGGAATTCAACACCTAATTCTTGACAAATAGTTTTGCTTCTCAGTGTAAGAAATTAAAATCCAGAGTCCAGACTTTGAATCAAAAGCTAAATTAGGACAGTTTAACTCCAGTCTCATAGCATTGATTCACAGGCAGAACAGCAAAGCTACAGAAGTATTTTTAAAGGAAGAGCAGAGAATCAGGTGACTATCTCAGCTGCCTCAGCCACTTTGCAGCCCTGTTGGATGCTCCAGCTGTTCAAACATGCCTGGAGGGAGCCTTGCTGAGGGAGCTGCCAGCTGGCCAGGCAGCAGCCCCCAGTGCCAGCAAGGTCCGGCTGCTTCCTCTCCCGCCCATGCTGCCATATGTGAGCAGCAGATGAAGGATGGCCTCCAGCGGGTGAAGTTAACCTGACTGCCCAGATGGGAGAGGAGGCAGGTAAAGCCAGGGCCTCCAGACAAGAACATGGTGCCTTTTCAAGGAAAAACAGGATCTGGGTTCCTCAGCTTGTGACATGCCCACCTGGAGACTACTGCTGTGTGTGCTCAGCAGAGAACACTCTGGTGAGGATGTCACTTGCTCTTGGATACTGCTGCTCTCCATGCAGTGGGTGAAAGAATGGACTGTCAGGAAGTCACACACAGGGCTGATCAGGAAAATACAGAGCACCCAGCTTTGCACTAACTCTCCACCAGTCCTTGCTTGTTTATAGGCAAGACCCAAAACCTTTTCACCCTTTCACATCTGAGTGAAGAAGGATGCCCGCTCACCCATATTTCATTCTGTTAACTAATCCTACCTCACAATTCATCTATGTTAAAACACATTAAAAAAACCATTTAGCTCTTCCAACAATTACGACTTCAGATAAGTTCTAATACCTTAATAAGAAGCTGATGTAAACTAAGTAGATCTGGATGGTGTCTCTAAAATGCTCAATCTTTATTATGTACACGTTTCTTCCTATAAAGTGACAGTAATACAGTAACCCATATCTGAATTTCATCTTCAAGAAATAGCAAACACCCCCTTCCCAACCCACTTCCCTCCTTGGGGAACCAAAATGTAATATTTAAGCAAAAGACTACTCTTTGGATTTTATTCAATGGGACCTTCTATTTTCTGAACAGTGCTTCAGGAATCTCAGTCATCCTAGTGGAAATAACCACTGAGAAAGAATGGTACAAAATACAAGGGTAAAACATTGCTCTAGGTTACAAAATTTGCAGAGGAAGTAGAGAAATACTTCGATTAGAACAGGACAAACTGAAATATTTTGGAATGTTTGGAAGGAAACAAAAAACCTGCTAGAAAAAGAGCAAGATGATGATGATGACTTTTTTTCCCCTCACAAATCATGAGATAAGACCACCTGATGCTATTATTATTGTTGAGCAAAAATATCAGGTATTTCCAGATTTTCTACTCTGCTTTTTGAAGTTAACTATTATAGGTACTCCACTGTATGAAAATTTAGTGCAGGATAACAAAAATCCCAGTTCACCACCAGATAACTTCCTTCCCTTCCACCTTCCTTTCTTGGAAGTCCACTTATCACTCCACCTATCCTTTGCCACTAAGAAGAGCACTTACTGGCTTTGACAGATTGCTGGATTGTTGTTCGGACTGTTGATTGTTTTTTAACATAAATGAAAAAAACTAATAAGTTATCACAATTTTTCTGATTTTATTTAGATCTCCTCAGTTCATATTAGAAAGAATAAAATTATCACGTTAAAGATCAGAAAAAATTCTACAATATTGACAAGAATTTTTAAAAGTTTACCTTCAGATATTAATAGCTTTCTACATGTCATCTAAATTCTTAGTTCAAAATTCATCTGAGTATACTCCATTAAGTAAAATGTTAAACCCATTAATACAATACAGTAGAAAATTCCCAACAGTTGTGAATTATTCGCACACTCTAAGCACTAATTGAAATGTCACTGTCGTATCCATTAATCCCAAAGCATCAAAGAACAAAGCTGGGGGAGGGTGATGAGCAAGAACATAAATCACAGGCATCACAGTGAGGCCTGGAATGTGCCTGTGATGGACCTTATGAATGAAACCACATCAGCAAAGCAATCTGAGCAAAATCTTGTGTCACTCCTTTATTCCACAGACTGCAAAATGTGGTTTGTTGCAACACTATTCTGACAAGCTTCCATAATTGTATTTAAACTACTCAAAGGGTTTCTGTGCAAAACCAATTTTTTTTCTAATATGCTTTAAAAACTTTTCACAAAGGAAGAAATAAAGTTAATTCTATTAGCAGTTGTACAGCCCATGCTAGAAATTACACAGTGGTGGAAGGATGCATTTTTCAGTTTTTAAATTACTAGCTTTCTGAAACTTTCTTATTTTGGCCAAAGTTTTGGTATGTCCTGTCCATGCTATATACTCAGAATAACAGCTACATATGAAAAACCATGTCATCTTACAGTTATTTTATTATTTTAAAATAATGAAATGTTATCATTTTAGATCAAATGGAACTCTACTAAGAGTTCTTCACTGATTAAAATTTCTGCTGTGCATCAACCAAAGCTGGTAGACAGAATGGTAATAGAAAATAGGATTACACTAATCAGGGCACATATCAGCTTTTGCCTGAGAAAAAAAAGGTCTGAAAACAACCCAAAGACCAGATGACAGCTGGAAACATTGGAACTTCTCCCTTCTTTGCTGTGAACATACCATTCATATTGTGAAAGTCACCTGCAAGTCATGCCTTTTATCCCCTGTACTGCTAGAAATCCCAGGGTGAAACAGGGCACTGATAATCTACAGAAAGTAGTGAGGTACTGTGTTGTTCACAGCTGATATTTTAAATATTAGAAACAGAATAATACTGTAATGGACAAGTTTTCTTCACTGTTACACTATTTGTTCAGGAGGCACATGATGGTTTAGTGGTTGCATTAATTCAACTTGTTAAGATGGATGATGTCAATATTATGAATACTGTATAATTTCTCTTCTAACAACTGGTATCATTTTTACATCTAGGAAACTACACAAATGCACAAACACACTCCCCAGTACCTACCTGAAAAGCACACTATTAAATCTTCAACATCAAGCATACCAAAAGTAAGAAAAGTCAAACCATGATCTGTTTGGTTAACTTGTACAATCACAGAATTTTAATGTCACAATCACAAATATTCTATCAGTTTGACTCTGATAGTCCTGTCAGTTTGTTCCATGCCCTGAAAGGCCTTAAGGCTGGACAGTGAGGGACTGTCAGAAAAACGTCTGCTCTACCTGTTACTGAGCTCAGCTGGAATGTAACAAATAAGGCAGGAGAAGGAAAGACAAGTATATGGTTAAAATGTCAAAAATGCCCCTTAAGTCTGTCTCTGGACTCCCACAAGAACCTTTTGTGATGCTAACTAAATTGCTTGAAATTAAATTTTCAGTTTCCTATAGGTGGCTTCCAATGGAGTAGTCGTAAATTTTTATCATGTATCCAAACTAAAAGCCTCAGGATGACTTGTACAATTGCTCCATTTTACAGCTGTCACCAAAATCATTGAGACCTATGCTTCAAACACATAACAGGAAAGATACTTTGGGGAAAAAAAAAAACAGAGAGCAGAAGAATCTGAAAATACACATCGAAAAAAAATCTCTAGTGAGCCTTTCCACTGTATAACCAGTCCTAACACCTATTCATGGACCTTCCTTCTTACAGATTAACAGCTCACCCTGAACCATCAGCTCCATGCAAAACATGAGGTAATTAATCCTGCCTTCAGTGCTGCATTGAACCAGTTTATAAAACAATTCTGATACTATATTTTGAACAGTGACAATAAAACAACATCTGATGTTTACTAAATGAGTACTATGATTCTGCACAGCAAGGCAGTAGCAGTTCTAGGGCAGGGGAAACCCTACGTAACAGCTCATTTAAAATTTTTAAAACGTAGCATTTATGGAGAAGTTTTGGGCAATTTTGTACTAAACAAAATCTTTACTGCGTATAGTGATTATGATCCCATTAGGAGTAACAACAATGTATATTTCAATTTAGGTATTTTAGTTAAAAGTTTTGTTTAAAAAATTTCCCAGGAATGCCAACATACTCACTCACAAATACTTTTACAACAAGATGTAGTGTAATACTGTTTTTCTTAATAAAAGACAAAGTTTTAGTAGATTACGGAGAAGGATCACCATATATATATATATCGCTTTACACTAAATAACTTTTTTAAATGCTAAGACCAATACAGATGGGAATATATACTTACATTCACACTGTATCACATCTAAATTAAACTGCTGAATTGCTCCCATGCTTATTTGTTTTAATTCACTGTCCAGTAGCATCTGCATTAGGGACATTGAAAGGTGCTGGCAGGCTGACATGCAAGCTGTCTGGGCCACTTTTCCCTAGTAGAAAAAGCAACAAGTTTTACAATAGAAATAAATGATACCTCACTAAAGAACTGCTCATCTGATTTGATTTTAATAGACATTCTAAGTCTTAATGATACAAAACTTAGATTAGAAGGAGAGAGATCACACTTCCTGTTATTTCTTTAAACTATTAGATTTGTTTCTATTAGATCAAACAGAGAACTAGATTAAATAGATGTTAAAACAATTATTGAAATTTCTTCCAGCAATCCAACAGCCTTCACCAAAACAAGGACATTTCCAAAACAATGACAATTGAAGTTGCTGAAGCATATGAACAGCTTTGTGGATTTATTTAAATATTTTTAACCCAAAGAGAATGAAAGCAAGAATGTAATGAAAATCAACATGCTGCATATTTTTAAAAATGGCAAATTTTAAAAAAACCCTCAAGTTTATATAAACCAAAATGATTGCAATTGTTTGGGGCACTTCTTGTAAGAGCTTGTGCTAATTGTTGGTAGTTTAACTTCTCAGATTCCACCTCAAAGTTCGTTTCTAAATTATTTTAAAAATTCATGCTTATCCACCATCTCAGGTGCTTAATAAATCAGTGCTGTCAGTGATCATCTACTTGCAAAATGAAACGTAACCCTCTGCTGTACAAAATAGAAATAATTTTCCAATCATAGTCTAGCTGGCAATATTGCTCTGTATCATCTACATGTAATTGAGACAATATTCCCAACATGAGATCAAAAAACAAAACACAAAGTCAGACATTAACCTTAATAAATTATTTAAAATTTAGTACAGAAAAATTTAAAGATAATAAAATTCATTCTACCTAAAAGTTATGAAAACCACTCGAGACCAGATACCAAACCAGATGGCACCATTCTATTCACAGCACTGCCATCTTTTAAAAGAGAGTGAACTTGGGTATCAAATGCAACTATATGAATCTCTGTAGTTTAATGTACTGAAACCAGTCTTTGCAACTGACGTGTACATTATAATGATATTGAAACAAAGGTAACAACACATTTACACAAAAGAAATCATAATAACATAGCAGAGCTACTGGAGCACACACCACTATTGTTTTACTTCTATCCATCAGTACAGTGATGTCACCTTTTTCTCATGGTTCTCCAGCTGTTTTCTACAGTCAGGTTGATCAATTCACTGTTGACTCCCAGAAACACATATAAGTAATGAACAACTACAGTGGACAGTTCACTATCCCAAAAAGTTTGGAAAGTTCTGCTCCAGCATCTGAAGAGCCAGATCTTGTACTTAATAAGTCAACTTGCTAAGATGATTGAATTTCCATGTGCAGAAAATTTTCATAACAGAAAGCAAATTTGGTCCCAAGTATTTCATTCTTTAAGAATCCATTATTTGTTAAAAGGTAATTAAAATATAGTTAATACAACAGAAAGCCTTCAACTCTCCTCATGTTCACATTGAAACATTAAATGGCTGTTGCTAATTCTTTTTTAGCACTAGGACACCTTGAACTGTAAGGAGCTTTTTATCTAAAATGACATGTCAGTTTCTTAATTGAAAATCTCAGAAAAGCAAATAACATATTTGAGCAAAATAGATGAACTGACAACAAAGAATGTAAGAAACAATGCAAGAACAGCATGCTTACAAGTCTCCCAAACCCAAGAGCAATTATACTGGGAGACATGCAGCTCTATTCCCCAAGCAGAACAATATCAATATGAATGAGGGAAGAAGAAGAAAAAAAGAATAGGCAAAAAGGGAGGTGAGAAGGGGACTAAATGGGCCACAGTTCATGTAATTACAGTGTAGTGCGTTTGAAATACTTAATGGAAATGTCATTTTGATTTAATGGAACAACTAGTGCATCTCTGTTTAATGTACTGCTCCATCAAATCAGCTCCATGTCCTATTTATGCTGCCACTATAATGTAATAAAAGTTCAACCAGATTAATAGGTTGTCATGAAAAATTTTGAAGTTCAGTTTATTTCATGTGGAAACAATGTATACTCCATTATCTTAAATAAATGACAGAATTTTATATTTCTAACAAGCATGTGTAGTTAATTGTTACAATCTGGCAAATATCAATAGTACTGGAGCACAGGATAATGGTTACAATACAGAAATGACACAGCTAAAGCCACTTGACTTCAAGTAAGTATCAATACATGTACATTTAATGTTGGTTTTAAAGTTTCATAAAATGGAAACATCCTAACATAGAAACTATTTCCAACTATGTAACTTGAACTACAGGCTTATTGTTCAAATGACACATCAACAAATACTACAAAGTTTACTATATACAGTTGATACTTTATAAAAATCACTTAATATTCTCAAATTTAGAGAAAAAATAAAGCTACACATATCTATCAAAATGCTGAATTTTAACTAAGAGAAATGTGAACTATACTGTTATCCTCTTCAAAATTCAGTGCTTCCCAGTTCAAAATACACTGGATGTATGATACCCAGAAAAGAATGAAATTAATATTTGTGTCTGAAAAATAGGATCAAGCTAAAAATTCATCTCCAAATTTCCAACATCTACCACATCATCAATTCCTTGCCGATTTTTCATAAAGCATTTTGAAGAGGAAATACAAGGATCTGTGAACATAGCAAAACCACTTATTTTTCAGGATTGAACAAATGTCAGTTAATTTAAAAACAATCTTTATGTTTGTTATCTTTGCTTTTTAAAATTACTATTATTATTTAAGGGGGTGGGGATGGCCATGGTTATCTAGCAATTAAATACCTATATTCAACAGCATGCAGAGATTCAGCAGGCTTCTCACATTCGCCCCAGTTGCCTCCCATTTGGAGACACTGCTATTGTCTCTGCTGTGCCTATGCTAATTGCTCCTATCTACAAAACCTATTCTTCCACTCAATCAATGTAAAGTTTAGGAAACAAGGACCCTATTCTATACACAAAAACACCTGCTAACAGTGTTAAAGGCAACTGTTTTTTCACCCAGCCTTCACATTTTGCTGAAATACAAGTTTGTAAAAAGAGAAAACCCTTAGACAAACTTCTTATATTTCAAAGGAGCCTGTAAAGAGAATCTGCTGACATATTAAATCCTTTTTTATTAGGACCCAAAAGCTTTTCTCCCAAGAACAATTGTAGTAAAGAGACATTTGGCTCCTAGGAAATTCCCAAAGGGTCAGCCATATGCATCCTTCCACGGCACCTTCGCGGTGCTGCTTTCTAAAACCCATGCTAGCTGTCTCAAAAGCAGCTTTCATCATTCACTATGGTGTCAGTCAATATGATTTATGGACTGCATTCAACAAAGTCAAAGCATATAGAATGAGAAATATGACTACAATCTGCTAATTTGTTTTGTATTGAGCCACTTAGGAGTCAAAGACCTGATGTCAGGCTGAGACCAGCAACACAATTAACCAGCCAGTGACAGATTCATCCATCCTCCCTGCCAGGCTGTGCCAATCAAAGACAGCATGAAGCAGCAGTTGGAGAAGTCTGTAAGAAAACCCATTCTCTAAGTAGCCTGTGGAGGCTGTTGATTGACAGTTTTTGAATATAGCTGCAGAAAACCACCACCCCTGCACTCTCACTGCAAGCTGTGAAATTAGGCTTTTGCTGCCAATCACAGAAACAATAAAATAACACAAACTGCCATCCTCAGCATAAAAAGAAAATAACAGAACTTTTCCATTAATCTAAGATGCTAAGGTGAAGAATTATTTAGCAATATGAAACAACATAATGTTATTGTTTCTGAAAATGCAAATAAATTAAACACACAAATTTTATCACTCAAGGTTAAAAACTCCAACTTTTGAACTACTGATAGAACACAAATATCCCAAAAACATGAATGGAATTTTTAAGAATCAATTTTACTTCCAGTCTCTGCCCCAAATGCTACTGAAACAACTAAAAATAAAGTAATTTGCAACAGTCTCTTTTCAATGGCCACTCTTTTCCAACTCTGCATTGACAAGGCACATATCTAGAATAAAAACCATTTACGTACAGACCCACTATAACTTCAAGTTAACTGATCTGGAAATAAAAGATAACGTTTTTCCCTAACTCTTCAAAATAAAACTAAAAAAGGTAGTTCCTTAATAACAAATTTGATTATCCAATTTATTTTATGAGATTAACAGCAGTATACTGAAATTTTAATTTGCTTTTTGATTTAAAGCATCTAATGGCACTATGAACTGCAAGATGAACTTAAAATGGGACGTAAATGTAAAAGACTAAATTCTTATGCATTCGGTAAACAGAACCATTAAATACTGCATGACTTTCCAATCATAACCTTCCAAAAGCCACACAGCTTCTGTGTTCTACATTGCTGAAATTCTGCTAGTCCTCAATCATGAAATAACCAGCAGCCTGAGACCTATCCAATACTAACAGGAAATATCTCTACACAAAACACAGAGCTCATGACACCTATTAGCTTGACAGTTCACCTAGATGGTGAATATCGGAAATGATGGAAGTGTTGATTGGAATGAACCACCATTGTCATCTAGTCCAACCTTCTACATGGAGCACTGTAGCCAACACTACTTCAGGTCCATTGACCTTTTTTCCTGCAGATCCTTCAAAGTAACTGAGGATGGGAATTCAGCAGCCTCTGTGCAATCTCCTTCAACACCACACTGCTCTCTTAAAGCACATTTTCCCCCTAATACCAAAGCTCCACCTCCCAAGCTTCTACCTGGGACCAGAGGCAGGCCTGAATTTGTCAGTCCAACCAAGAAGTTTGGCTCCATCAGTTTTGTACTTGTTCTTCAAGAGGTTGTAGGCTGCCACTGGATCTCTTCTCAGCCTTCTCTTTAACAGACTAAATACTCCACCTCTCTACACCTCCACTTGTAACTCATGCTCTAGGCTCCTAACAACTTGGGAGCCGACTGCTAGATCTATTCTCCAGGTTTTAATAATTTAGTAATATTAAGCTCATCACTTTCATTATCACGGCAATGCTTATGCCAAATTAAAATAAATTCCTCATATAAAAAAAAATTACAACCTGAAAATAACCAGGGGATGGGAAAATTCTGAAATGAAATTCATCAGCTTCTTAAAAAAAAATTAAAAAGCAAATAAAGAACACCAGCACACACACTCCCTTGATCCCAGACAAATGTTACAGAGGAACAATGGAACTTTCACTGATTCTTTATTCAGCTATATCACTCTATCCTAATTCTGTATGCATGTCCAAAGCTGTATTTTGATACCTGACCTCTCTTTCAAGAGGTCTCAGTCTCTAAATTACCTCATTTGGGATGCAAGGCATCCCCATCAACCTTCTGCAAGGTTTTTAGGACTCCTGCTGTCTGTCCCAGTGTATGAAAGCCCAATGTTAGTCATTAACCTGATCCCTGCATGCATCCACACAAGGTACACAGAAAGTTATCAGCAAAACAGAAAGGGTCTTTTTATTAAATGATTAAAAATTGAAGCAATAAGCCTGCAGGCAGTTCATAGTTTTTCCGTTCACATGCTTTTTCTTCATCTTGCATCTACTTACCGACATAGCTGCATGGTCATTGTTGTTATGCTGAGAAGGAAACCAGTAAGGCAGTCAAAACAAAAAAATTAAGAGGTACTGTCAACTTCAAAAAAAAAAAAAAGAATAAAAAAATTGGTAGCAATAAAAGATAAGAAAAAGTGTACAAAAAGAACAATCATAGCTACATAATAATATTTTTTTAAAACCTCTGAACTTCTACAGTAATTTGTTGAAGTGTAACAAAGAGATTATAACTTAAATAATACTAAGTTGGCAATAGTAAGTTTTTCTGTAATAAGGAACTGTATGCCAAAATATCAGAGTAACAAACTTCAAATTATGAAGTGTCTGTTGAAATGCCTTTCCAGAAACTTTTCATTACAAGAAAGAATATACTCCAAAAGTCTTAGGTTAAAAAATAAATGACATGTTTACCATTTTGGCTTACAGAGGCTATCTGTATGTTATTAACATATTTCGTTTAAGCAAGACTTAAAATGGCTCAGGATAGTAACAATCTAAATATAACACAACCCATTGGAAGAAAGCTGTTTTCTTTTCCAAAATTGCTTCTTAAGTACAGCAAACAAACACAGAAGAGAAAACTAATGTGCAAAGCTTGAGAGGGAAAAAAAGCTTTGGAGAAACAAGACATTTCCAATGATTCAACAGAGATATCAGACTCTGACTAACTCATGTCCCTTTGTGTGCAAATTCAGTACAGTTCATGGTCTACCTGATTTAGAGCTCTAATATTCCAATGAAAATAATATAAATTGCATACAACAGATACACAACATAAGATGCATTTTTGAAAAGTTTTGCCTACATTGGTACAGAAATACTTTAGTACAGCCTCACATGAAAGCACAAAGGGAGACACATCCCTGTGCATTTACACAGCTTATACATACAGCAAAAATAAAACAAAATTCTAATGACAGGAACCCAATGGCTGCACCAAAAAAAAAAATGTTAAAGAACGTATTATAACACGTCTACAGGCAGAATAGCATTTGACACAATACTAAAGAGAAAGTCCGTGACCATGGAGTGTGGCAACAAAGGACTAGTGTGGCCAACTAGTGTCCCTAGTCCTAGCCCAATGCCCTCTAACACAATTGGGTATGCAAACGTAGAAGAGAAGAGCCCTCTCTCCTTGTCCCACTCTTTTCCTTATTAGAATTATGGCCAGTGTGCTAGGAATTTTTTCTTTGACTTCTAATTCCAGAAAAGGTTCTGATAAACTATTTTGAACAGCAGAATGTTTCTGCCAGCCATACAAAAATCATGATGGAAATGACACTGTGACATTAGTGGAATAATTCATTAACGAAAATTAATTCTAAAACTATTACAAACCTTAATTACATTATGTGAAAATCTAGCTTAGTTTATCACTCCAAAGCACTTGCTATTTTAATGAGTTATAGAACCTGGTTGTGGGCTAAGCTTGGAAAATACTTTTACTATAAATTTTCTCTCAACAAAAATAACTTACTAGTAAAAATCTAACTAGAATCACCATAGCGTGCACACATGTTCATATAAACTCCACAGCTCACTCACAACATTCACAGGCTTGTATGTTTCTACAATTGGCCAATATAGGATAGGGAATGAGATGCAGGATTAGTAAAAAATTACAAGAAACCTCTTGCCACAGCAGACTACTTGTCCATACAATTCTACATCCTGCCTGTTACCTGACCAGAGTTTGAAATTACAGAATAACCTCTCTACAGAAACCAGTTTTCTCCAAAGGATGACTCGTACCCCCAGCACATAATTCTATACCTTCCACACCTCTTAAGTCCGAATGGCCACAGCTGCTTCTTTGCATTCCTCTTAACATATTACTTCATTTTGTCTGTGGCTCATTTCTGAAGTCATTTAGCAACATGCATTCATGACAGACTTCTGTACATCCTCCTCTACAAATTTCACATCCCTTAAAAGCCATATGCATATGGCCACTGAGGAGCAGTGCCACTTGTTCACACTGCTTTGTATACTAAATTACAATGAATTACACTATCTAACAAACTTGCTATTCTTTATCAAAAAACGCTCCACTGATTTGGCACAGAAGCACATGCCTCACATGACACATTCACATCAGTATCACATGATACATTCTGAGTGGGCTTTGTCTTTGAGTCAGTTAAAAGAACAGGACACTGAAGAATCAGAGTTTCTGTGTAAGATCTAGAAGACAAGCTAAGCCTGCTATGCCAGCAACTTCAACATCTTGCTGTGTCCATCAAGAGATTTTTTCTTTCAGTCAGGAGCCTCAAAACATCCTATGCATTGAAAACTTATTCTTTATAAGCACTGCAGGTGGGAAAAGCACTTGGACATTAGTGTGACTGTAACAACCAAGACAAGATGATAAAAAGCAGTAGTAGTGATGTAGCTTGAATTACTTACTGAAGTTACTCCAGACCTATAAAGCTATAAACCATTATGATGGTAAGCCAAACTAGAAAAAAGTCTTTTTAATCTGAAAGCAAGGGGAAATCAGACAACAGAATGTAACAATTCATACATAAGACAGGTTAACAGTACCCTTTTTCCTGGGACGAAATAACACAGGATATACTAGAATATGAACAAGAATTCATTCAATGAAGCTCTGTTAACTAGAATCAAATAACTTTGTATGATCAAAAATATTTAGCTAAAAACTTTGGCGAATACAAGACCTCCATAACCTTATGCATAAATGCAGGTTTTACACCAATTCTGCATTTTTTGAACCAACACATGTGCACACGAATCCAAGACAGTTAACCAAAAAGGCTCTAGAAAACTGCATGAGCTCTTACACTATTTTTAAATTAGTTGCTGGTAACAATATTTAGACTAAAGTATTTGAAAGTATTTTCTAAGTATTCTGATGGGTAAGCTCCACCAACATACTGATACACATCTGACAATACCTCTGTGCCGAAAAAAACCTAAAAATACATCTGTCAGCATGTGCACATACCAAAAACCATAACCTTTGGTTCAAACATAACTGTTTTAAAATAAAATTATGTTCAAATAATTTGAAATTAAACTTAATTTTGAACACTTACAGGTAAATGAGTAAAAACTTGAAATGTGCTTCTTAAAAAGTTAATTAAGTCCATTAAATATCCACTGGCTCTTCCATCTGATTCAGACATTGTCCAATCATAATCAGCAATCTGAATAAATTCATCTATTTTTTGGTTAAGTTTTGTATATATTTCTCCTTCCGCAGCATGTCTTGCATCCTGAAAAAAAAAGTGTGCAATGCTTGTCAGAATTCTAAAATATTACTAAATGCAGATAAAATTATATCCATCAACAAAACTGAAGTCTTGTGTTTTTCTTAGATTAAAAAATATTTTATTGAAATTGGTATATTAATGTCTTCTTACATCTGAGGCCGTGGTTTTAAAACACTCCCATAATGCATACTGTGAGTGTGTATAACACTATGAGTGTTTACAGAATAATCAAAGTTTTCAGGTAAATTAGGTTAATTTGAAAACAAAGCAATTATTTTATTTTCTTCACAACAGCCACCTTTAATTCAGCCTTACAAATTTATCAACCCTGACACAAAGCTGATTTTTCTTTTACAAAGAAAATAATAAAAGATTAGTAAATCTAGTAATATATTTAGTAAAAAATAAAATCTAGTAATACATCTAGTATATCTAGTAATATAGTAAAATAGTAATTTTGTCTTTTATGGACAGAGGTCAAGCAATCATATGATTTTTATGTAATTATTGTCTTAAAGCTGCACATCTGAAAAATACTCGTAATTTTTCATCCTCCTTTAAATATCCTGATCATCACACACAATGATGTAGAGCATTCCCCTAATTGCTCCTACTTTTGTTCTGCCACACCCTGGATCTACTGTTTGGAACAGCAAAGTCCTGCATTTACTGTGAACTGAGTTTACACTGCTGTCTCTGCCTCATTTGTACAGGGGACATCCTCAGAGATGCAACAGGATCTATGTGCAGATGTTTGTGTGTGTTGCTGGAAAGTTGTGCCAGCCTGGAGTTTAAAGATATTGAGTATCATTCTAATTTGGGCTTAACATAACATTTTCTTTACTGCTATGAGAAGTAATAATTCAGGAGAAATGAGGAGAAATAATTCTAGTAAGACATCTGACTTAAACCAAATGTATCAGTTGCTTAAGGTTTGTAGAGGGTAAAAATAGCCTAGATATACTGAGGCAACAAAAAAGCAGATGAAACTCCCATCACTACTTTCCTTTAGAAGAAAGCACTGCAAAAAACATGGCATCTGAGACAAGCCATGTTTTAAATAAGGAACACAAAAAGAAAAAATAAAAATATTCACGTTTATCTGAGCTTAAAGGTGTCCTCACATTATGTGTGCCAAATTTAGTCTTCAGACAGGCCCTAGGCTGAGAAGCACTTCAGGAGTAAACAAGAAAGTATGTGGCCCTGACATAAATAAATATCAAAGTATGATTCCCTAAAAATAGCATTTTTACTGCCAAACCAACTTTGAGAAAGCCTCCACTGAACAGCTCTCCAAATACAACATGCAAGAATCTGGCAACCCATCATCATGTCAAAGGAGAATGTGGATACCCACAATTTTTAGATGGCCATGACCAAGAAAGTTTCAGTTAAAGTCAAGTCTACATTTAAAGTTTCTAATTAGCAATGAAATCTCAGTTGCAACAATTTATAATGATGGGACTTGCAAATATATCTGCCTAGGTTTAGAGGAAAATTACTTGCATTTTTTTTCTTTGAGTTTGGATTTATTTATCTTTTTTATCTAAGTCATTTATGGAGTGGTTGTATCACCTTTAAATGTTACAATTATTTTCTGGCAATGGCAAGACTGGTCCTTCTGGTTTTTTCTTGCATTAAAAAAATACAGTGTAGATGTGAAAGCTCATCTCATGGAATGTAAACGTGACCAATGCTGCTAATAAAAGGAGATTTTTGACCATTCTGAAAGAATAGAGGTGACACAATTTGCCACCAGGAGATGAATTTAATAACAGTAGAACATACCAAACTCTGTGAGGGCCCAGTTAGGGAACTGTGAGCAGTTTCTCATTACAATAGAGAGGGGAAGAAAAGGATTAACAAGAAAAGAATTTTCTACTATAATTGGAGAACGTTGTGCTAACAAGTTCTCCAGACAAGTAGACAGGAGAGAAACCACACACACAAAAAACCCCTTCTATTTGTCAGCATTTATCTCATGTTTTTCCAAAGTGCATGCATGTTAAACTCACTAAGAACAGACACATATTGAATCTCTCTAACTGAACTTAGTTTGTAGGAGTGTTAAACATAACTGTTAAACAGCATAAGCAATCCACAAAAAATATAATGCAACTTGCAAATACACTTATTAAATGAAATTCAAGGATAAAGAATATCTCATCTCTTAATGAAATCAAAGACTATGGCTGTATTTTTGAATGCATGTTTTATTGGTAAAAAGATTATGAATTGCCCTTAGAGAAAAATAGCTATGGACACACAAATTCCAAGACACACATGCACTACTAGTACACAACAAGCAAACTAGGCACCCTAGACCAAAATTAGTAAAACTGTTGGGAGGGCAATGGCAATCAAGTATGGTTGCTAGGCCACAACCTTTCTGTCCAGCCTTATGCACTAAACCCTTAGCAAAACAAGCAACAGCAAATGGGAGAATCATTAGCCATCAACTGGAAATATGAAGTGTCTTGCAATGATGGTATCTTATTCCACCTCACCCACCTTTTAACATCTATGCCAGAGGGTATGTTACAGTAGGATAGGCTACATATTGCATCAAGAGATAAAATGAATTGCAGAAAACAGAACTCTCTCAATAGGATTAATCCTCTTTATCCCATAAATACAAGAAATCACTCTCCTTTGTTTCAATGTGCATGGAAAAAATGCCAAATACCTAAAGTTCAAGTTGCAGCTGCTGTAGAATCACTGGTGACTTTTACTTTTGTTTTGCGGTTTAAATTCTAAAAATATAGAATAATTTTAGTTCGAGCACTAGTTGTTAATACTTGTTTTATACTAACACTTACACCCTTTGAAAATACATCACAAAGTAATTCTACTGTAGAATAAAAAATAGATTCAAACATTTTAGATTAAGGTAGCTGTTTTGCTTGATTCCATTCAGAAAAAGGGAGAAGTTACAAAAACTGGAGCTTAATCTATTAAAAGCTTCTGGTGAAGTTAAGCTTTGACTGCCATTTCACAACTTAATAAAAAATGCACTTGAAAGATAATACTGAGGCTTCTCATGTACTGACATATTCCAGATCATACTAATAACATAAAAACCCACTGTTTATCTGCTCAGTGCTACAACTGAATGCTTGAGAGTTCAGAATTACTTTAGAGACAAAGATGAGAAGACATGCAGCTTTGCTCTCACCCTTCATGTTTTAAAATGCTTCATTTACACAACTTTTCAGACATAGTCATATAATGGATGAGATATACCATACCTTAAATGTAGAAAGTCCATAAAGTCTCGCAGTGTGAACAGTTAACTGTGAAATATTTGTAATGTTAGATATAAAATCCTCAAGGTATTTACAGGCTTGCTCCAAGTGTGTTGTGTTTATGATGATTTGAACAAGCTACAAGAGATAAAAAATTCTTGTAGAAATCTTTTTATATCACCTATTGCAATCTAATTTTGTAAATGGTTACTTCTTTCAGGAACAATGCAACTAGAAACTCATTTCAGTATTTCAGGTTACCACCTATTTCCTGTTAGTTTTCAAGTTTGCTTTCATATACCACTAAGGAGTAATAATGTAGCTTAAATACAAATTCAGCCATTTAAAAAACAAAGATTTCAGATACCTACCCAGTGAAATAAATCCAATTGATTGTTTAAACTTAAAAAAGGGAAAATAAAGGAAAATACATTGCTGAAATAAAATCACTAATTTGTGCCTTTTTTTTTTAATTTACTGCTCTTAAAAGTCACAACACTGTCTGCAGAATGATGCATTTAAGTATATCTTATATTCCACTCCACTCCATTTTTAATAGAAAGAAAGAGAAACTCAGCATTAGCGGTACTAACTGCTAGACAGCACACACAAACCGTACTCCGCATGTAGACAAAAATGTAAATGTCTTTGGCTTATTTCCTGCAACTCTCCGTTAATCATAAAAAACACAGAACTCTTTAATTGTCACGTCTCTCTCAAAAGGCATCCCTGGGCCCAACTAGACCCAACAATGTACTGTTCTTACGTATGTAACAGATATTGATGCTTTTTATACTTATTTTCATGCTTAATTTTAAAACAAACACTACTTCATTTTCTCATATTATGGTGCCAATATCTGTGTATCTACATTCACAAAAATAGTTTTAGCATGGATTGTTTCAAAACCCGTAGTCTTGAACATGTGTTTCAAAACTTACCTCTGTTAAACCTATATGAGGTTTTTTAATTAGGTTCTGTAAACAACTACTTAGAGTTCTTGTAAGCAGCAAATTTGTAGATTTTCTGAGCATATCATCTATTTCTGTTGAACTGAAAAAAAAAGTTTATTTTTGTAATTATGCTGTATGTAGCAATATTTTGACAGCAATACTTATTAATTTTAAATTCTTTCCTGCAAAGGCAACTTTTGATGCTAAGTATTCTCTATGCACATTTAAATCCTGGTTACCCCAAAATTTCTGTGATCTAGCAGACAGAACACCTCTTCCACCTACCAAATTATCCCTGAACTGAATTTCAACACTGAAGCAAAATCTGTTATTTTTAGATTTTGGACATGTTTATTGACACAGCAGTTCGTAAAGAGTAATTTGTGGGTTTTAATGAGTTACTAAGGAGGTCAACATGTGCTCATTAGTACGTGTAAATTATAAACAGTATCAATTAAGAACGTGTGAAAGGGAGTAATTTACATCTTTAACAGTGCAGAAGTGGGTGACAAGGCCACAAATACCTTCCAGATTTCATATCTCTGAATTCTATTTTATGCAATTAAAACTAAGCTTTTGAAGGCCAGAAGAGGAATGGAAATGGGTGAATTGTGATGTTTTCCATCAGAAAAAGGTGGGATAGGAGAGGGAGTGAAATGCAGATAGCACGTTTTGTTGCAGGAGAAATCATTGCTAAGGAAACTCAAAGCACTGAGTAGGGAAGCATTCGGAAGTAATCAGGGATGCTAAACAATTACTTCTGAAATGGTCAGCATCAAAGTATACTTTTCAATCTTCACATGCTTTGCTAAAGAAATAAATTCTCTAGATTATTCAAACCAGTCAATACTGTTTAAAGAACCCCAGCAGTGTTTTAAATTGCTTACCACACCAAGCTACACTCACCGATGCACATATTATATAGTATATACATATCCACATATGTATAAATATATTAATCATAGATTAAATATATATGAAAAATTAAATATGTAAATTATTTAACAACAGCAAGCAAGTACACAAGAAAGTGTGTTTTCATTTTAGTATACATTTTTAGGTCACCTGACAGTTACAAGCTACTTTATCCTGATAGTTCAAGCTTACCTGCGGTGAAGTGACTCTGAAAACTTAAGGCTTGCATAAATGAATTCCTTCACCTGCATATAAATTTGAGGCACTGACTGAGACATTGGAAGCTTCTTTGGAAAGGATTGCTGAGAAAATAAGAGATAATACAGTCTTAGACTTGAAACTGATTCCAATGAGAGCTTGGTACTAAACACAACAACTAGAAAGCCACTTAACATTATCAACATTTTAATCTATCTAAACCTTTTCCGATTTTCATCAAATACAAAGCTGGATGTGTTGAGCTGACTTCTACATCTGTTTAAACAGCTTATAAGCAGAACAGAATTTTATCACTTCTTTAAATTATGATAAAGTTTGGAGATTTTATGTAATTCAAGATGCCCCTGCAGAAAGCAATTTATAAACATACATTAAAAAACAGGCCTCAAAGGGCTTTTAATCTGAATGAACAAGATAGAAGTAATTGGGATGAGAGGTTCAAAAATATAAACTTTTTTTTCCCCAAGAAAGCAGTGTAAAAAAAATGTTTGAGAAGTTCAACACTTCTGGGATTCTCGAAGTATCTTGAGAATGCTTAGACTATTTTTGTAAGGTTCACAAAACCAAAGTAATTTGAATAATTTTCAGGAATTTGGATTAACATGTGGGAAATAGCTGTAAGCTTGTAATAATCAAATCACGTTTCTTACTTTGATTTTAAAGCTGATACTGTATTTGGGAGAACAAAAGTGAATAAATTCAATTAAATCTATACAAACTAAATAGGTATTTCTGCACTGAACACATAATTTTTGACATTTTTAAAAAAATTATTTTTCTGTTTACAACTAATGCATGAAAAAAATAACCAACAACTGCTATCGTCCATCAATAATTAAATTTCTCTTTAGGAGAAAAGCATCCACCAACAAGAGCCAAAGCTTTGTAGTAATCATACATATATGTATAGCAGATAAAACTATTTAATACAAAATAAAAATTTCTGCAGTTTATTAGCAAAATATGCCATGTTAAATAGTATCCAGGGTATAGTATACTTCCAAAACTGTAAGGGATTTCCATTCTATTTAACTTATTTTAGTATTATAATGGCTAAGTAAATTAATTTGATGGAGGAATGCATCCAGAAAGTACTCTGGAATCTCATTTCAAAAATCAGCATAAAAACCTCCTTTAATCTTTCATCTTCATTGCAACACTGTATTAATGACATGCAGCTGGTACAATTGCTGGCAAATCCCTGCTGAACCACAGAATTAAAACAGCTTTTCACTTTTGCAGGTATCTGTAGCAATGGATCTTGTATAGAACAGCTTCCCCCTACAGCAGTTACTTCCACCTTCATGTGGTTCTTGGACTTAGTGCCCCTCTACAGGCTCCATCAAGAGCCTCTTGTTTCTTCACTGGTATTTCTAAAATCATACTTGAAAAGCAGAACAGGTTAATCACCTTTCTGTGAAGAGAATCTGTAGTGAAAGAATGGCTGAGGCTACAAAAGGACATCCTATTGCAGTGCTACTACAGCAGAATTATTCACAGTCCCTTCATGTTTATTTTGCCCCCACGCTCAAACACAAATACCTAAATTTAAAAGTGAAATACAGAAATGGTTTCTCCTACCAATCTCTATTTTAGATGTATTTTTGCAATGCAACAGCGAATACTGAGTAATTAAACATGAGTTGCAACAAAATTCAGCTAAAGACAGATTGCATTATAATTACATAAGGACTTTATCAATTAAACTCTATTATCAATTTGTTTACAAAACAATGGGTTTCATTACTCACTCAAACATCTGTGCAAATGACTCAACCTTCCATTTTCATATTTCCTTATGACTAGATAATTACACACAAAGAATGTGATTTAGCCTCTTAATCGACCTAACTTTTCAAATTTTAATTGTTTTTAAATTATAGAAATCATTACTGTCCCTAGCGACTTCAACTGGATTTCCACAAACTTTAATAACATAAAAGTTTCCTTTACCTTATCAAGTTCTGGATCTTGAAAAGGAAATTTGCTTATAACAATTCTGTATTCCTCTTCATTTGCTACAGGGATAGGGCTGTAGTTGTCTGCTTCAAAAATATCCCTGGTAAATAAGTGAAGTGAAAAAAATGTGGACATATAACTTACAGTATTTTCTGATGTTAAAATGTGTAAATAAACATAAATGTTACCACTACACTTAGGTCTGCATCTTCAAAAAGTTTTAAGAACCTTACACATCCCAAGTATTTTTGATTACTTTGGAAATACTTCATATATGTTAACTCTTTACAGTATGCCTAATCACAGAGGAAAAAAATACCCAAAAGTGATTTCATATGTGCATAATACAGCAAAGGAACCTCAGGGCAACTAATCCACTCCAGAGAAAACTGTAATATACCTATTGATTAAGGAAACCTGCACTTTTCCTACACTAAAGCTGATATTCAGAGTGTCTCACTTCGGCACCAGAGCTACATTAGTCAACAAAGATGCCTGAGAGAACTTCAAGCAGGGTATGGCCACAGCATTGTTTGGGCATCCTCTGCACTTCTGTTCTAGCCAAATGTAGAATAGAAGCACAAGCAACTGGAGAATCTCAAGTGGCCAATTTATATTAAGGTTTTCTGTAATAAAACATGTTATGGCAAACAATTTCTGCCCATTAGGACACCACACCCAATCTGCAAATAGGCTTTGGAGTACAGTTTCAGGCTGACATATTCCTGGGTTTAGATTTTATTCAATCAAATGAAAACATCCTTCATTAACAAAACGTGAAGACATAGTGGCAATGTCAGTAGTTCGTCAGGCAGATGTGTATATCAGCCAACAGTAAATATTAAGACAACCTAAATTAGGAACTTAAAGCCCTATTGCAATAACCTGGAATTACTAGGTTCCTAAAGAAGAGAAACAGATGTCTCTCTCCTGCATGTTTCTCCAATAACGTCCTTTTGGAGACCTTCCTTCTTTTCCATTAACTACAGAAGCAGACCTGATACCTCTTCTTCTAATTAGTAGTTACATATGATGAATATCTTAGTCCTAACCAAACTGAAATTCATACACAACGCTTGAGTTAACAAATTCTTTCTGAAATATATAACAAAAACTTGAGCTCAGACAATAACAATAGACGCAATACAAAAGGCACAACTATTTTGATATACTAACCTGAACAATCCAGACCACTTCTTAAGAAGCGTCTCATTGTACTGGTCTCTTATTTCAAATAAAAGATCAAATAGTCGGTTCACAGGAAAACCATAGCCCTAAAGGATGGAAATGAAGAGGGGATAGTTCAAGAACCAGTACACTCAATTCCTATCACAACACTTCAGAAGTCTGAGGTGAGACATATTCAATCTTATCACCTCTGTAACACAAATTGTAGTACTTTTAGCACACTACTACATGTTGATTTATAACATTTTTACCGAAGTATTTATCCCATGCATTGGGAAATTTGCCCCATTTCTCCTTGTTTGTTTAAAACTGCAAGAATATTTTCCAATGATGTTCACCTGTCTTTCAGCTAAAGAGTTAATGATAACTGGAATGCTACTCTTCTTAAGATGAGAAATAAAGCATTTTTAAAAGACAGGAGCATACACAAATTACAAAACTAACACTAATTTTGAACAGATATTAATATCTGATGCTTGCTGGATAGCCCAGAACACACATGTTCAGTTCATAATACTGAAAATGAGGACCTAAGGCAAGAAACATATTTTTTATCATTAATTTGCAATTTTGGGTTTGATTTGCATATATGATTAATGAAACCAGATGCAGTCACCACCTAAAGTTAAAACCTGACTATCAGAATCTGAGTTAAAATAATAATACAGTATGTACCTGCAAAGTATCAGCAAATACTACAATGAGATTCTTCAGTTCCAGAACAAGGTCAGGATCATTGCAATATGACTGAAAGTGAGAAATTCTGGTTTTATTAAAAGGATTTAAAATATGGGACATACATTTTCAAAGAACAGTATCACATGTCAAACTCTCCAGCCTTAGTGAAAAACAATTTAGACTTATTTGTCTTTACTTAGTCCAGCTACATAAAAGTATTTGTTAAATTTTTATATAACTATCAATGGTGTAAAAGTTCAGAAAAAGTCAACTAAAACATGAGATTCAATAAATACCAGCATGGTGTACTGAGACTGAAAATCAGCAAATTACATTTATTTTAGTGGAACATAAGCACACTTGGCTGAATCAGTATCAGAGAGGTTCCACAGAACATTCTTTCGACCACCAAGCCTGGGTGTAACTAATGCTGTGCTACCTCAAACAGTTTTTTCCAGCTGTATGGGTAAAACTTAATAAAATATTTTCTGAACAATTTCCAAACTGAAATTTGATTTTCAGAGGTGTAGAGTCATATAACTAAGGCTTTCACTTCAGCTTCACTATTTGAAATACTGGATAAAATAAGAAAAATTCTATTAAAATAATTTAAAGCTGCGTGAGAATATAGTTTTGGTTGAAGACAATATACAGCTGTTTCACCTTTCTTGAAGTTATGCTCTTAGCATACTTTATTAAAAGGAAGGACATAGTTCATTTATCTAAACATTAGTCTTCAGTAGAATGATGTTGGAGAGATTCTGATAGAATGGGAATTTGATGGGAGTTATGCATATAGAACAGAAAGTGATCAAGAACACGACAAGATTTTGAAGAGTTCTTTAGAGATTACATTGCTTTCAACCTTTAAATTATCATATTCTTATATAGGTGTATAAATCCACATGGAGACAATTAACTAGCAAAATACTTAGCCTTAAAAAATGCTGGATGAATACATCTCAATATTCCTCTCAAAAGAAGTAAAAAAGTATGAGAACATCTCATGTACCTCTGTTAATAAAAGTCCTATGATAAATACGGTTGCAGTCTCAACTTTTTCCCCATTTTTCCTCAATATATATGAAATATAAAATATTTCATGAATTAAGATCAATTTTAATAAAAATAAAAAATAACACTGCATAAAGGAAATGCTGCTAGCAAACATTCAAAAGGGAAAGATAAAGTTCTTGTATTTTTTCCAACACTAAAAGTTACACGAATAGTAAACTCTGAAGCAATTTATTATCAGTCAGTCTGAGTGAACAATGTGTATTCCATTGGTTTTTCACAGAGGAATAAGAAATAGCATCCAGCATCACTGCAGCTAAGATAGGAATATAACTTTAGGAGACACACTTGAATGCACTGAAATACCTGAGTGATACAGAATTTTTCTAAAACCTTTACTTCAACATAAACATAACACTACTATACCATTGAAAAGAGAGCTGCAAGGGTTTTGCTGGTGGAGTTTATTTTGGAAACACAGCATTTGGAATGATAATTAGGAACTATTTCCTGGTGGTGCTTTCAGTGCTGAACTATTCAATCTGATCTAATGAAGAGGTCAGCTGAGACTAATGAGGAAGGATTGCAATAATAACAGCAGATTAACTCTGCATATTCTAAACTGCTGGACTAAGAGAAGGTTTGGAAGACTCAGTGAGTTGTAAATCAGTGGAGGATTATGCAAATAGCCCATGGCTGCGGATCACAGCCTGATACTGCTGGGAAAAACAAAAGCTTGGCAGGCTCCCTCCCAAATCTGAGCAATTTTTAATCACAAGAAAAAGAAAACATGAGAGAGGTGTAATTTTTCACTTTGTTGCTACCCCAGCTTTCAATACACAGAGCTCTAAAGTAAGAGGATTTAAACTGCAATACTGATAAGACTTCTCACTTACTGAATGTGTTCTAAGAACAGCAATGATCTTGGAAAGAGCCATGTTCCAGAGTTCATCAGTGTATGTCCTAGTTACCAATCCTTGGGTTACATGTAAAATGTGGTCTTCTACTACAAAGAACCTAAAACAAAATAATACTTAAATTATTACATTGTTTCTATATTAGAGCAAATACTACCCTTCACACCCAAGCATAGCCAAAACCTTCCCCACCGGAGCAGTAACACTTTGGTGGGTTTGGTGTTGTGCTTCACTCAGAATGAAGTAAAAATGTGTAAAGCTTGTTTCATGCCATCTGGAGCCCAGGCTGCTGGAGGGTCCTTGCAGGGCACCCTGCTGGTAGGATGTGGATGTTCTTTCCTGCTCAGATCCAGCAATAACCACCCACATGATTTGTGCAGAAACTGAATCTCCCAGAAGAAAGTTCTTGGACAATGGAAGAACACAGGCTGAATTAAGAATCAACATAGTAAAACTGAAATAAGTTTTAATTTAGAAAACTTACCCTACAATTTGACTGAAGTATCTTCTATAGCCTTCTACTGTTTCATGCTGTCAATGAAAAAGAAAACAAGTTTAGGAACAAAAATACCACTAATCATTAGCTTCAACTCAAATCAATGCAAAACTGAAAGTATTAATTACCATGCTTGACTGTGGTTGCAGAACTAATCTTGCTTGCTTCCTCCTTTGTTTTCTGTAGTAATTTTCAAATATTTCTCCATCACCCTAAAAAAAGACATAAATAGTCAAAAAAAGAATACTGTCTCAGTGTGAAAAAGTCCCTTCTTAATTTAAAGGTAGAATTCTCTTCAGCTAAGCACATATTTTGCATTTATTCCACATGTAAACCTCCAGCTGACACCAGCAAAGTTTTGCATGCATGAAATACACAGAAATTACCTTTTTCTGTAGAGAATCTTACAGCCTGCACTGTAAATAGAAATTTTGCTCACATGCCTACATTTTGCCAAGCAACATTCTGCATTTTAAACAGTATGCCCATTTTAAAACTACAACTTTCAAAGTATATTAATATTCATAGACAAGGCATATTGCCTACTACTGTATAATTGAAACTCATTGTCTCCTAACACATTTCTCTCCGTTATTCAAAAAAGTAACTACATTATAAAGTTGTTACAAAAATGCTTCTGTGAATATGTGAGACCTCTGAACACTGCCTGCATTAATTCTGCCTGAGGAAAGACATACATGAGATTTATTGAATATTTGCTTATTCTCTTTGGATTTATAATGAGTGTGGATTTGGATTTTTTGCCTATCACGATTCTCAAAAACACAATACCTTGTGTGCCTAAAGATTATATTATGAGGAATTCAAGTGACATCCTACTCATCTCATTAAGATGACCATTCAGTAGAAACCATCTGTCCATTTGAAATCAGTGCTACATTGACTCTATCTACCAAACCACATGCAATTTGTACGCAAGCAGAATAAAGCAGCTTAGCATTTTTATGGTTTTATTTTATGAGCCTATTATTAGGCCACTGCTATTTAGAATTCCATTACTTGGTCTTCCAAAAATCTCCAAATCAAATTACTATAGACATTTTATCCTACTAATCTAGCATTACTTACGTAACTCCTTTATAAGATATAAATTTAGTTAATAATGAATATTTAATCATATTTAGAAATACTGCTAACCTTAGAAAGCCTAAAAGAGAGACTCTGCTTAAAAACAAAAAAAATTCCACTTGAAACCAATATGCAAATTTACTAACACTGTCTGTTGCAGCAGAACTTCACACAGTATGCTCCAACTCATACAAACACACAATGATCACAGACACCAACCATTCACCTCCAGCCCAAACATTCAGTGCAGTTTTCAGACTGTTGACTTCTACCTCCAGCATCAAATCTCTACCCAGTCCTGACAAAAGCTTCAAGTGAAAAGGACTAGCTGTTCTTCTCAAATCCACACCACAAGTGGAGATGTAAAATATCTTATGATTATTTATACACCACACTATACCATGCAGTCAGGATTAACAATTCAGGCATAACAACTGCTTGAACCAGACATGCTGAAGCAATCAGCAGAATACACCAACAACCCTGATGGTTCACTCACTGAACTAGCAAAGCCTGGGCAAGACAAAATATAACAAAGCAATGCTTTTTTTTTGCCCAGCTTCCAAAATTACATGAGTTTCTATCAACAAAAATAATAAATCAGTTCATGTTTTGTTTATAAATTTTAGGAATATTGCCAATATATGAAGTCCTACTTCACACCATAGATACACTTGCTTTACACTGATAAGGTGTTTTATTAAAACGTAACATTACATGCAAAAGGGCCAGGGGTATCTTCACCAGAATTTATATATGCAGCATATCACATAACACACGAGCTAAAAAAAGATCTTTATCTATATTTGTCATAAGTTTCTAAAATTACTGGTCCATAAATACAGTCTATGTTTGGTATGTATGTATCTTGCCATCACGAGGTTGGAATCACAACATGTGTAATATTTTGAAGTATACAAAAACTGTGCTTTCCTCTTCAATATGAAGAAGCAGAGTAGAAAACTTCTGTCCTGTGTGAAATTAGAATATTTTCTACAATTTTGTAGCAGGGATGGAATCCATTAAGAACATAACATTAGCTGTAAGATCCTTGTTATAGAAATGAAAAGCCTTCTGGTATCGACTCCCCCTCTTTGCCATCATCAAGTTCTCTAAACTCAAAAGAGATAGTTTGCAACACAAGGTAAATGAGAAGGACTCCCAAAAGTGGCTAATGTACAACTCTTGATAATGCTACCATGGCTTATTAAGGAAATGATGGTGGCAGGAAATACAGTCTACATCAACAACCCTTTTTGATATCAGGGAGCACTCCAAGTTGTTTTCTGTCTCCAGTAAATTTGGAATCTGGAAAACTTTCTGTGTAAACCCAAAAAGCATATATTTGGATAAAGGGTACAACTTCAGGATCCTTGTCAAAGTGAAAAATATAATTATGTATTACTTTTAAATGTCATCTATCAATTTTACTTCCTGTTCCTTTTTTATACTAAAGAAAGAATTAGTATCTGTCATCAACTGGTATGCTTAATTTTTATGCATTCTTTTTAACAGTTATTTCACACTATTCTGTTAAAAGAAACAGTCCACTCTTTCAATAGTTCTGGCAGCCTATCTTTCCCTCCCAACTTTTCAGTGAGATAAATAATTAATGATGGTTTTGTTCGCATTTTTTCTTTAAAAAAAATAAAGTTACAGTGAAATTACATTTTAAACAGTATTTCAATATGCAAGCCTTCATGTAACACAGCCGCAAGGATTCCATAAAAAGATAACCCACCCTGAATGCTTGAAGGCAGGTGCAGCTGAGACTGTAGGATTAGCAATACTTACAAGTACATCATCTACATGCCACTGATACTTAAATTCTATAAGTAATCTGACTTCAAAAGTAAGAGACACAGGAAAGACAAGAAAACAACAAATAATTTGATACCACGTTTCCCAAAAAAAGTTTTCGTCCTTGTAAACTTGTGCACTGAATCTCTTACAGAAGCTAAAATAGTTACTGTGTCTTTGCCATTGAATCCAATCTAATCTGCCTGGGCATACCCTGTCAGAATCTCCAGATTTTGCTTCCTATTTTTTGTTAGTACTCTAATTTCCACAAGATTCAGACTGAATATTCCAATGTTTTACAACATTCATCAAAATATTTGGGTAACATGAAACATTTGTGGGAATTGTGAAAGTGTGGATACCAGTATTAATGCAAACACACATATTTTTACATATATACTTAAAAACATCTAGGTAATAAATTCCTTGTGAAGTGCCCTTTATTATGCACACAAAAGAACACATGGGCTCACGCCCTGAGTACCCATACCCATCTCAGCTGGTTCATCCAGAATTACTAACACAAGAAGTAATATACTTGCCTGTTTGGGAACTATTAAGAGTATGAACAACGTGAAAATGAATATGTAACTTCAAAAATTTAAATCTCTTTTTGAGATCACCCTAATACATACCAAAACTGAGTAGATGTGCAAACACCTATAGACTGGCGAAAAGTCTACAAGATCTTGGGCAGTTAAAACCTGAAGAAGGAAAGGAAAAAGAAGAGTATGTAAAACATAATAAGCATGTGATCTGCAAAATGGGATGCACTACCTACAGAACTTGTCTATGTAATAAGGACTCAAAAATGGATGGCTTCTATCAGAAAACAGTAAAACAATTGCTCCAATCTCTCCTTTTGCATTACATTCATAAATTTTATTTGTGTTACAGTACCACACTTCCTTCTCTGTGTTTCCAGAGCATCAGATATAAAGGTCTAAATACTCACTGTTGTATTAAATTTAGGAATACTGAGTATTTGACAGATGAAAGAGTTCTCACCTAAGCTGAAGTCCTCAACACCAAAATGCAGGATTTAGCAGCACCAGAATATTCTAGTGGGCCACATAACACTAACAGTGGGCAGATAATGTATGATGTATGTTGCAACTGAATTCCAGAATAACTGCAAGTCCTGTCCAACTGAATGTCCTCAAACATAATGCTAAAGCTAGCATTAATACAATTAATATTTTAGCATTGATTTTTCACCCTAAAATGCTGATCTGGACTGGTACACCTTAAAGTTTTCTGCGTATTTTTCTAACTAATGTTAAGCATCTAAAGACAGTGTAAAAACAGTTCAATATTTGTTCAATAAACCTACAAAATTCACTTTAAATAAGATGAACTGATTTAGTACAAAATTACCTCTTCTTCATGCTCATCTTCATCTTCAAATGTTCGCTTCAATGTGATTTCATTCTTGGATTCCAAAATCCTGTTTCTCCCTAAATGCATATTCCGACCATAGTTTACATTATTCTGCTTCTGAAGAGCAGTACTAAAGGTTTTCTGCTGCTGTGCCTGTTTTAAGAGTAGAATCAATTAAGAGGCATGCAATTCAAATTTAATCACTGACGAGTATATGCTAGGACACGGAAAACAGGTGGTGCAACTGAATACACATCAGTATAACTGCAAGGTGCACGCACACCCTCAGCCCACACCAGTGATTTTGCCTTTAATCAGTTTGGGATGAAAAATGAATTCAATAGCAAATCTTCCATAACTTTTCCCTAATCCCCAGAATAAAATTTTAAAGGCAGAAAAATTTTAAAATATCAATCTGTAATTTTCCTGATCATAAATTGCAGAGAATCAGTATTTATATGAAGTACAGGTATCTGAGTCCCCAGATACTTTTTTGCTGTCTTCAGTTAAGTCTAAGTGAGCAGTCAGCCGCAGAAGTCAAAGGCACTATATTGCCCTTACTATTGAAGGCAGCACAGCATAACCTTGCAACCAGGTTTCATTTATAATTATCAACGCTGCATTTTACAAGAACCTTAGATGACAAAATGGCAACCCAACCTGAATTCTGTCAACGAGAAGTCAAATGAAAACGTTATTTGCTCTCCAAAAAAAATTTAAAAGCATTAACTGCTTTAAACCTTGCCTAGTAGTAGTGCTCTGAAGTGGCAGATTATTTTGTGAAGAAGCAGGCAAGGCCTCCAGCTGTTTCAGTCTCCTTCTGGCTCTTATCTCAGTCTTCTGTATGAGTAGCACTTTAGAGAGAACTAGGAGTTATCTCAACACTTCTTTTGTCTAATTCATCCTGGCCAGCCAGCCAGGTAGGCTGTTCCTTGTTTTGGTGCAGTAGCTGCTGAGATACAGACTATCCAGGAGTTGACTACTCAGACTACTTCATAATTTCTTGAAACCTGAGATATACAGCATCTCTCCTTCCTTTCTCAGGGAGGAAACTACTTCTTGTCTAGGACACTGATAAAAACCACACAGCATGTCTGCATTTCACAGCTCTCCACCTTCACTCAGAGGTCTGTGGGACGACTGTAATCTTTGAACAAACCTTCTGGGATAATTTGAGACTAACGAAACTGAAATTTTCAGTAAACAACAGGACTGAAGTAATTCTGTTCAGATGGCTTACCTGTTTCATGGCAGTTTCCCCAATTCTGTCAGAATGCTTTCGAATACTCTCTAAGAAATCCTTCAGATCTGACATGGATATTTCTTTTATTTCTTCACGCAGTTTTGGAAGATTTTCTATCATTATCTGGCAAAAGCGGTATTGGCTAACTCTAGGAAGATACAAATTTTCTAGCTGCTCCATTGTTTTCAAAGCAGAATAGTATCTACAAAGAGATTAAAATAGAATTACATAGCTTCTTATAAAAAGTTGGTAAAATAATTTATCAAATATATATATCAATATCACATCAATATCACATGGAATCAATATGCATCTAATTAATTTACTCTATTCTTAGAAAAATTAACAACTAAAAAGTCATCCATATAATGCTTTAGTTTGAAAAAAAAAAAAACAAATGAAGTGCCAGAGTGACTCAGCCAAGTCAAAACTTTGAGCAGGTTCCTATAGTATTAACTGTTCTGATCAACAGTCCCAGCACCACATGGAGCATCCTGCAGAATGGAGACACTGAAGTCATAACCATTATCTCCCCTTCTAGATTGAACTGATTGGGGTTTTTTTATTATTTGGTTTTTTTTTCTGAAACACAAACTGCCAATCACCCAGCACTGCAGTATATGCACCAAACAATGAAAACAATCTTGAAAAAGCATACCTGCCGGTATCTGCCTTCTTCAGGTTCATGTGAACACACACACACACACATCCACGTCCACCCTCTTTCCACCATCCTTAGTCAGAAAAGACACATACACACCTATCCTAACCAATGTTTTTTTCCAGCAGTATATCATATTTTGCTGTAAACCACAAACCTATTAACTCTTCTGACAAAATACAGTCTATCCCACCTAGAAAACAACTACACTGAATTAACCAAGTACCATAATCAACAAACCCGTGATCTCAATCACAGTTTAAAGGGACTCACGGGAACCAGGCTAAACTTGAGAAGGACAGCAGTCAATTGCAGATGTGACAATAACTTCCCGTTATGGAGTATTCTTACCAGCTACTCAGCCCTGGAGGGAGTTGGGAAAATGAATTTACTTTGTCCAATTAGAACAGAATAAGGTAAACCGATGCCTTCTACCTTCATCTTAAATGGGAAAAGCAGAAACACTCAGATTAGATGGAGTTAACCTGCTGCTAGTTTCAACCCTTTCTTTCCACAGATATGGAATAATATCCTTAACCTATTTTCAGCTTTTCTTCCATAATTTTAATTCGTTTTTCTTCCTTAAAGTCCAATATAATTTGTTTTGGAAGATTACCCAATTATTTTGAGGGGAAAAAGCTGAATATGAGGAAAATCCCTTCAAATGAGAAAACCTAGGAAAGTGTCCTTTACGGTTCTTTCGTTTCTGGACATTACTTTGTAAATATACTGAGTAAACAATTTCAAAAAATGTAATTCAAGTTTCTGGTTTCCTTTAGTAGACAAGCAGTAACAAATTACTAACACTAGAGCCATGACTTCTTGTTCAATTCTGAAATTAATGTTTTGAATCTTCTTAATCAAGACATTTCTAAGTTAACAAATCAGCATAGCTGGAGGATGGGAAAAATCTTCTCTTTTATTCCAGAACAGAGCTGCTTTCAGAAGACTGCAAATAAAGAGGTTTCAAGTGTAAATTAGGAGCTTTTGTTTGTTGTATGCTTGCTTTATATAAAATATACATAAGGTGACGGGAATGTTGCACATAAGAAAGGGTCTGGGGGTTTATGTGTGTGGGTATTGTTTTTCTAAATAGAAAATGGCCAAGAGTGCCACATGGTGAGACTTCTGGGGAATAAAACCATAATAGCATCAAAATCGTATAAAAGGTTTTTATTTAAATTATACAGATCAGCTTATCAGAACACTGTTAGTTCATCTGGAAGGTTTTTGACTGCTGGCTCTAAGATCAGAATTAACATAATCCATTCTAAATCCATTCTAGAGCCCCCTTACTAATTATACATATATGGAGCTCAGGACCTTGCCCTTTTAACATCTGTTCTGATAAAGCACTGAAGTCTTATTAATTTGAAGGTCATCTGCAGGTCAGGATTTAAACCAAAAAGTCTTGCATATCATTTCATAGAATGATGTATTTACGTATTTAGATTTTAAAACTTTCCATAGATTTAACTCAATGCTGAAGCTTTTGACAATATTATTAGTTCCCATCATGCATTATCAATCACGTAAGGTGAAGATTGTCCATTTGACTACAAATGAGTTGAAGAAGTATCTTCAAAGTTATTTTTCATATAAATACAGCATTCTTCTGTCTATTACTCTGAGCTGATCTTATGAGAATATGCTCCTTGATGCAAAATTTGTAATTTTTTCAAACTGAAGACACAAGTTTGAAACACCAATATGGGTCATACGATAAGACTGTGCAGAACTGATCCATTTTGACACCAGAACAAGAAAACTGTGGATTTTGCACAGTGGATTTTACTAAAATCTCCAAACAATAAAAATGGAACATTCTAATACCAGCAAGAACCAGGAAAGAAAAAACCAACACGCAACACAAAAGTAAATTAAAAAACCTCACAACAAAGAAAGAGCCACCCTCTCCCCCAAAAATTAATATTAGTGTTTTGCATCATCTTATTCTTTGCAAAATGCCCCAAGCACAGAAGAGTCAGGTCTGTACAGAATATGAAACATCAGCACACAAAAATACCAAAATTAAAATAAAAGGACCATTACTTTCATGTACATGAAGTATTTTTTTATACTTTAAATGACTGAGTTTTACTGAGAATAATTTATTCGTACACAAGCTTATTAAGTAAAAAAACATGTAGTTATATCCCAAAATTTCTTGCTGAAAAAAAAAACTAGAGACAAAATCCTCACTTTATTTTAATTAAGGAAACAAACCTAGTTTACAAAGAAAAAATAGTAGTATTCTCCAACTTTCCTGTTTCCCCTAGAGGAAATCCTGTATATTCTTGCTTATTACATTTCCACTGAGTAAATACCTAAAACTTTGCTACCAAACACATTTAAGGGATTCCTTGGGATTTTTCAATAATGCTACAGAAAAATCATATTCAGAGAGATCCTGAGGGTGACACGTAGAAATTGCAAATGAAATCCTTTTACCACAATTATTTATTTTGTTTTTAAATCCAGTTGCTTTACCAACTTTAAACCTAAGTTATAAACTTTCCCAGCATACAAATTTCGTCAGGTGCCCAAAGGACCATGACCTGAGACAGAAGCACTACTAACTCTGAAACTTCTGTAAAGCAAATCAAAGGTTCAATATTTCTGAAAATCAGATTAAAGAGCTGCTGTGTGGAAAAAAACAAGACATGTGGAATATCTTTTTTGTCAATAATGATGTAGGAAATTATTTTAGAATGTGAAATTAATCGAAATAATCGAATAAGAATGGTGACAAAGAAAGCAGCTGACATTTCAGTATCAAATAGCCCCATCATATAAATTCTGATGGGGTTTTTTTGCCAGATCCATGGTACCTCTGGGAAGTATTGATTTCCTGCAGGTAAAATCCAGTGCTTCATTCTGACACTGTTCCAAAACAATGCAGAAAAACAGGATCAAATTACCATGGTTTTATCTGTTCTTATATCTTCCATACTGGCATGTGGTAGAACCAAATTATACGATTTATGAATTTTTCATATTTGCCTCCTTTAAGTCTTGAGTTTTATGCAGAGAAAGGATGAATGACTGTCTCAGTGAGCTTTAGTAACCTAAATAACTAATCAACTCTGCCTTTCCCACAGCTGGGAAAAAAGCTTATAACAAGGTCAAAAAACAAATCCAAAGTAAAGCTCACTCTGAAACATTACACTCCTTCTTCAGTCCATCTCACAGAAGATTTGAGAAGATTCAGCAACAACCTTAGCAGATTGACTTATTGAATTATTTCCATTTATGATGGGTTTGGGTTTTTTGTAATATTTACTGTGGGAAAAGACTTGCAAGAACACCAGTTCTAACTATTTCCAATTAGACCACAATCACTTGAAGCAGCTGGGACCTGCCTCTCAAGACACATATCAAAATCCAAACACATGGTAACAGAGCTGTATGAAATGTGTGATGACCTTATCTCTGACTCAAAATTCAAGCTTGAATAAGTGCATAACCCCCACTATGCAGTTGGGAGAGCAGCATAGAAACCACACTTCTCCTTTATGCTTCCTCAGTTAAGACTTTAAACCCTCTGTAGCTCTTTCCAGCCAACTGTGTCTGTTCAGAGCAGATTCTGCAGTTACTTCCTCTCACTACTACAGTTCTTGTCAACTTGTGTTATCCATGGCTCAGGAGACAGATAAATAGAATACAGAGCCTTTCACCTCTAGGTCATCAGTTCAAACGTTACCCATGTTGGTAAAGGACCAAAAGTTGCTATCAATAGATGACTTTTTGGACTTCTCTGTAAACCTCCATTCCACCTGCACAAACCAGTATGTATTCCAGACCCAAAATCCTGCATTACCTTAAAAGAGGTCTGCCACATAAAAAAGGAAATGAAATCCCAATCTTTTTCCTGTAATAACTATCTCCCAAACATATATAACATCCATACTTTTGCTTTCCCTTCCTTTAAACACTAGAAAGAGTTATATTCATTATATACATAACATTATGAGAGTTTTATTCATGGTGCAAGACTCTAAGAGAATGGAATAATGAAAAGTTGTTCTAAAAGGCTGCAAACAGAGAAAGTCAAGATGTCTTTTTATAAAAAAAGAGAAGTGAAAGATTTGCTGCATTAACAAACCTCAATGAAGGTTTATGAGAAATCTTTGCCTAAAATAAACATTTCTCATTGCTTTGTTATGTCTCAGATTGTGACTGCTACTCTCTCTGACTCTTCCACAAAAAAGTTTCATAGCAAAACTTAGGAAGATCAATTTTGAAATCCCTTGTATGTGCATGTATCAACTGTCAGGACTTTGCACTGACACTATGGATGTTCTTGCTGTTGCTCAATCTTTTAGTAGTGATAAAGGCCAGAATACATGCACTCTGCCAAGCCACAAGGAAATTACCAGTCGAATTACCTGCAAGTTCCATGGGACAGTCACCTGTAGGCTGTATTACAAGGAATTGTAAAGTCATAGGTAAAAAAAAGTAACTGTAGCATAACTAATTAAAGAGTTATCTGAGCTGCAGCAGTAGCCTGCAGCTGAGTCTGAGCCTTCTGCACCCCATGTGATTTCAAGGTACATCAAAGCTATGGCATCTCCCCTCCCCTTTAAACCTCTTTATGGTATGACAATAACATGTCCAAACCCCTCAGTTCAGGAGTCCTTTGACTTTTAAGACTTCCTGTCTGGCAACAACTTCCACAGAAAAACTATCAGACAGAAGTCTTTAAGATTTGAAGAGCACTGATGGTTTCTTGGAAAGCACATCAACCATCACTGGACTCTACAAAAGCACTAGCAAATAAAGAGTCAAAATGCTAAAAACCACCAGCAATGTTATCTCACCTAAATTATCTTTACATGATGACATTAGGAGCTACAACTTCCCTTGCAATTCTAAAACCAGGATGCCACTTGCCTTGCCCGACAGAGCAAGGGTAGGGCAGAATGCAGGCATTGAACCCACTTTCAATATTTTCAGGACGCTAAGTGAACCATTAACCACAGAAGACCTTGCAGAGGGAAGTGGTGTTATTCAGACAGCACACTCTTCAGTCTGATCTCTGACTTGAGTAGCAAGGGGACTGTTCACATCTTTCTGGAGCTGTTCCAAGAACGCTGCAACAACATGCTACTACTACTACCACTACTAGGTGCCAGCTACTCTAAGCAGATGCTGAACCAGTGTCCTGTTCAGGGGTAACATTGTATAGTAAAGCTGATGAGATCTGCCACACTGGTTCACATATAGCAAGTTCTAACTGTAATAAGAGACACCATTGTGCCATAGCTGTAAGGTCATTCTTAAAGCTTTTGTATTTCTGCAGAAGACCTCCCAGAGAGCAAACACACATAGATATCATGTAGCACATATATCACCGTCAAAGGTGCATCAGATTTGCTACCATGTTCATAGATCAGATGTGTACAGTTAATCTGAAGCATTTTGGACATATCTGCACATAGGCTTTAAGAGCTGATTGCTCACACAGTGGCTGCTCTTGAGGGTTTTCAGATGTCCAACAGTATGGTAGGAGGTGCTGGCTACTCAGAAACCTAAATCCAGACAAACAGTCCAAAAGTAAATCTGTATTACACAGCAGCCCTGCAGACAACTGACTGTGCACAGCTAGTTCCAAATGGAAACAGTCCTGTCCAGACAGACTTGTCAGCAGGAGCTCTCTGCAGTGCTGCCAAGTGCACAAAGAGGCACCGCCAGCAAGCAGGAACCCAGAAAGGGCAGGCTCAGAGCATCAATGTGATTGAGGCACTGTGAAAAGCAGGCAAGGATCACGGTGGCAGTGATGACATGGAAATCATGAAGAAGAAAACAGCAGCAGTGCTATTGCTGGGGTGGGTGTGTGAGGTGCAGGCAGCAGCCCCAGTAGGACAGGATGCAGCTAAAGCAGGGGGCAGGGGCAGCCAAGCTGCCACGGAGGGAGGGAGAACTGGGCATACTGGGACTGCAGCAGTAGCGAGTGGCTCCCTGATAATATGCAAAGTGGAGACTCAATAGGAAGGAGCAGCTGGTCATGTACCAGTTATAAACTATTATCCTAGAAATTAATTTTTAATTATAGTTTTAATTCTCCAGAAATTAATTTTTAATTATAGTTTTAATTCTTTTTAACAAGTCAATTTGTGAATTTTCAGAGGGAAAACCCCCAAACAACGCATTATCTGTACTTCACTCTCACAGTCCCATTTACACAAAAAGCACAGAGAAACCACATAGGTCTAAAGAAAGGTATAAGGAGTAAAATGTTCTTCCTTCTGGCATTATGTGTTTAATTTAAATACATCACAACATATTAATCAGATATTAATGTACTGTAAAAGACCTTTAGTCTCTAAGGATCTTATTCTTCTCAGTTCTTAAACTGCTTTAAGTAATAAAAAAACAGTAAACTTTATTTCACATTTTATAAGCATAATTTCACTACATGTCATACCCATTTAAGTAACCATTATTTTTCATGGCAATCACTAAGGGCCTAGAAGTTCTTTAATACAACATTTTCAAATATTATTGAAATATAGACCAGTATTAGGAAACAAAGACTACACATATACTAAGCTACAGACTAAGAACACTTACTTGTCTACGTGTTTGCTATTGTGTCAACTTACTCACAAATGTTACATTTTTTTCTCATAGAAATAAGTTTACTCACCTTTTTACACTCATCTGTTCTTTTAGTTTGCTGTACATTTCCAGCACTGCAAAAAAGCAAGGAGATTAACTCGTGAGTCTTACTGTGGCTTTAGTTAATAAAAGAGGAAAATACGTACTGTAAAGGACAAAATTAGAAATAGAAAAGGATGCGCTATATTTACCTTATTTAATTCCTACTGTAGCATAAATGTGATAAACCTAGCAAAAAATATTCTAGAATGCAGCTAAAAAAGAAAAAAATAACGGCACTCTTAACAGCTTTTAAATTAAAGAGAATTAAGATTAATAAAACAGTCAACACTATACATATTAAGCACGTTCATTTACTCACTACATGCCATAACCTGATCTGCACTACCAGTCCATGGCCCATCTACATGAAAAGGCAACAGTACCACCTACTGTACTCAGAACATGTCAACAAGAAGACTCCACAAAGAAAAATTCTCAAATCTACTTTACACCAATATGACAAACAGGATAAAATCCTCATGGAGCTGTGTGCAATCCTACAATATTACCTTCCTAAAACAAAGTTTAGAGCCCTTTTGTTTTATTTCAAAACACCTGCAGTGACACAGAGCTAAACGTACAATGTTGAAAGAGCATCATTAGTATTCTCCCTAGTATTCAAACATTAAAATCCACCCTCTCAAGCAACAAATTAATTGTTTACCATATTAAAAATATTAGTTCATCCAAAGCTGAATGTGGCTACATTGTTTGCGCCATTTAAATGTCTCACTGTCTTCCGACATTGTCACAATTGCTCTGTGTCAAATATTGCAAAAGACATGGAACCTACATGGCTACATCTTTTAAAAACCTATTCATTTTTTCATTAAACTGGATGTTACAGGACCAGAACTTAGAAAAAATAGAAGACTTCTATTTCTGGCTATTGTGACTTACTTTATTTAATTTACCATTATATTTAGCTATAGCTCACTCACCTGGAAGACATAACTGTAGTTTTTCCACAACTGTTGTAATATTCCGCTGTTGAACTCTACATCGGATGATTTCCTCTGTTTGGGCTATCACCTTAAAGGTTTGGGTGGGATTTTTTTTTGGTTTTTTTGTGGGTTTTTTTGGTTTTTTTTTAAGGAAAAAAAAAAAGGAAAGAAAATCACACTTAAATTATGCAAATAAATTTATTTTGCAACAAATATTCATAATGCCCATATAGGAAGCACCACTTTCTCACCTCTTTCCCAGCATCCTGAAGCCTTCGGTTGGTATCAGTAACTTGGACCTTAAAAATAATTTCACCTTTGTTAGACAAATATGCATATATTGCCCTGATGTGACTGCTCACCCTTGTAATCAGATCATGCTTCCTGAGAAGCTTAGAACAAAGAAATGCAAATTCAAATTAACTCTACAGCTTGAACTTGAACTTTTGATCGCAAAGGGCTTTTGTTAAATTCAATTACTTATGACAGTTCTTTCTAACAGATTCTGTGGCAAACTTCTCAAATTTACTTGGGATTTTTGAACTTTCCTTGTTTCTGTAGGTCTGTCAAACAATTCAAATCATTGACCCAATTGACCACTGGTCCCTTTTTGATAACCTCAATGAGCTCTATGGGCCATTCATTGTCTGTAAGAAATGGTGATTGCATTTTATGGTAATTAAACATTCATACTTTGCTGAATGCAAACACTGGGTGGTTGATTAACATCAAACGTGGAAATCTCCAAACCACAGCAACATTTTAATGCTGCAGGTGCAGGCAAAGCTCAACCTCAGATTTTCCCACATAGTAAGTGACTCATTAGGTCATCATAATAAGGAAGCACATTCTAGTTTATTAAAAATCTCATTAATTTCTGAACAAAGATGCTCAATGACCTCATTGATGCTGTATTTGGTCTCTTGTTATCTGAATATCCTTTATATAATGGTCTTCTAATCATAACCTCTGATGAACTATGCTCATTCTGTCTGGTGTGCATATTTTGCTCTCAAAAGTGTAAGGAGAGCTAAAAGGGACGGATCTCATAATTCACTATTCTGCATTCTGATCTGTGAGGAAATCTTGGGTCTCATATCTCATGAAAACTTCTAACATCACCTACTCTCCTGCTCATTACAAAGTAAAGAACAGGAGGTTTTTTTCCACACATAATTGTAGTATTTTTAGTTTTCTAATAGGGACTTTCAATTCTTCTAAGGTCTGACATATAAACACATGATTAGGAAAAGACCTATTTAAGAAATATTATGCTTATCATTTGTTGCCCGTCACCTTCTGAGAAAGTGTTTAAAAAAACGCAAAATAATTTGGTAGCATTTTCTGAAAGCATACATTAAAAAAATCAAATTAGATGGAATAAAATATTCAGCTTTGTAAATATAAATTACTGTATTAGGCAACATGGCTGTAATCACAAATCCTGTTCAATTCACTTCTAAAAAATTGCTGCAAACATCAGAATGCATGTGATAAACCCTAAACTAAACTCCAGTAGAAGAGTCCAGTTCCTTCTTTTAGATTCTAAGACAGTAATATATGAAACTCTGAAAAACTTGTTTCCTTACCTTTAGTTTTTCTGCATCAGCCCTAACTTTAAGAAGTTCTGTGATAGCATCCACAAAGCCCTGATGGTGAAAATTGCACATCTTTTCTATCTCCCTGTCATGGTTACGTATGCAGGCATCAAGTTTTTCCATAAACTTCTGATGTGCATTTGGCTGGTCATCATATACAGACCTATTAAATACAAATAAGAAAATAAAAGTTTACTTTTTTCCCCAGTTGAAAATAGCACGTATGCAACAATCTTTATTGAAACTTAACAAGAAAATAAAAGGAAGCAAACTTGATGTTAGTGGCATCCTTTGGTGGATCCACTCCATCAAAACAGCATTTAAAAAAAGAGATGGCACAAAATTGAGAACTGATGGTGCAAAACCCAGCCCTTATGGCATTAATCCAGGTGCTTAACCAGTTACATCATGGTTGACCTGAGCCTCACTGGTCTGTTATTTATGCCCTAATGCTCAAATACGGTTACAAAAGAATCAGTTTCTCCAACCACCTCAAATAGCATGGATCACTTTTCCATCAAATTCCACTCTTTGCTAAATATAAAGAAGTGCAAACATACAAATCTGCTTTCCTGGTATTCCTAACAGCAGAGTTATCCAACTAAATCAGGGTTGGATGCCTCCAGCCACAATGACTGGAGCATCGAGCGGCAGCAGCCGGGCCCCTGGCAAAGGCAATCCCCAAGGCTCCGTCCCCTCCTGCCCATGCCCAACAGCTCCCAGGGCAAAACCATGACATGTACACACCTAAGGCTGCCTCCTCCACAGCACCTAACTGTCAGGAGGGACTAGAATCAGGTCTTCTTCCTTATTTTACTCATCCTTGAATAGTTCATACAGAAAACTCCAGCAGGAAACATGACTTAGGAGAAATTACTGGTGTAGTTTGTTAAGCAGCATCAGAAACAGAAATCTGCATGGAAAAATGCTCAAGCATGAGAAGGAGCAATGGGGACACAGGGCAATTTAAAGCTTTAGATTTTGGCAGAGTAAGCAAGAGAAGAGGTTTTACAAAGAACTGTACCAAAACCAAAGGTATGGAGTCTCCCAACAAAGGCAAGGCAAAGACAGTTCCAAAAACTGATTAATAATTTGATACAGCAAAGACTGGTAGTTTTGAAGTAGCTTTTCACATAGAATGAGAGTAGCAATACGAGGATGATTTAATCATACATATACAAACACATTTGTACTGCAAACTACAAGTGTTAAAAAAAAGTGATCAAAAATCTTTAAATTGCTTTTTTTGCTTCTAATTTCCTTTCATAATTATAAAGCTTTCTCCAGATATCTATAGGGAGAAAATTATTTAGAAAAAAAATAAAAATTAAAAAATGTTAACATGCAGAAAAGAAAAGGCTGAAATTCAAAGTGTTTCACTGTTATTTGCAGAAGTACAGTCTTAAGTTCAAGACCCAGGCAACCATGAGTCAAAGCCTCCAAAACTCTTGAGTAGCAAGAAGTACTTCCCTCCCAGTCTTCTTGGAGAAGTGAGATTTCCCATATTCTTCAAGACTCTCTTTCCTAACCAGACATCTGGGCTTTGCTGAGATCTGAGCTCATCATCAGCACAACAAACCTACAGCTGAGTGTCTGACAGGAACATACCTTTCCATGAAGAAAAGGATGCAGAAGAGATTGAAAAGAGTCTTGTAATAAGATTACACTTTTTGAGTTTCTTTTGACCTCATATGATACATTCAGAGAAGCAACTGAACTTAAGTGACAGAAGAAAGGCAATATGCTGTCCTACATGCTGAAGGAAGAAAAGCCAATTCCTTATATTCCACTTGCTATAGATACTTTTTCAGAGAAAAAATCTATTGAATAAAATTTTCCAAGAATACCTCCTTTTGCTTATGATAGCAAAATAAGACTATGGTAATGAAAGCAGGTTCTTTCCTCCAAAGTGCACCAGGGGAAAAATAAGATTGTTGACCCATGAAGTGGTTCACCCCCTCACCATTTCTACCATCACATGACGGCTGGAGAAAGCAAATGTGTACCCACAAGTCTCTCCTCCTGAGGCTTTTCAGACTGCCTGAAAAGGCTCTCCCAAGGCTGCCCAGGATGACTGAGCTTTAAAAGGGTGTGGCAGATGGTCATAAGTGACCTGCAACACCAGGAGAAATACCCACATGCAGAACCCAGTGCTGGCTGAAGGGAGAAGCAGCATCCTGGGCTGGGAGGAAAGAAAGGTGCAAGACTCAGTGAGCATTGAGTGAGGCCTCATCAGGCAGCCTGATGTTCAGCATGAGAAGCCACAGGGGCAAGCACGTACACCATAGCACTGTCACCTGTAGAGAAATGGGGAAGGGATGAGAAAAAGGTTCAATTACTGATGTGGTATCACTCCAAAATACACATTACAGTTACATGAATGCTGCTCCATTAAGGAAAGGGTCAGAGACGCTGGAAGCTACAGGGTGGACACACAGGGGCATCCAACTGTTGTCAGAGCTCTTGGAGAAGAAAAAAAGATTAGGAGGACCAGAGGCATTAAAGTACCTTCACAGATACCTGGCAAGCATGACCCTCCTCAAATGGGGCTGGACTCACCACTTACACTGCACTGCATGCTAAAGAAAAAAAAAAAAAAACCAACAAAATCAAACAGAAAACCAAACCAACCAACCAACCAAAAACCCAAACAAAAGCAAACAAACAAAAAAAAAAAAAACTAAAAACAAAACAAAAACGCAACTGAACAAAAACACACACAAAAAACAAATAAAAAACCCAAACATACACAGAAAAGAAAATTCAATTTATTACTGCTCTCTTTAGCCTTTTTGTTTTAAGGATGGAAGAAGCCTCCAAGTTCAGGTCTCCTTCCAGTGTTCTCAAAGAGAAGTTAGAAAGGAGCATCATTATCACAAAGACTGGGGACTTCTATCTATCATCATGTGCCCAAACTGTAAATTGTGTCATGTAAGCATAAACAAAAAGTGCAGTAAATCTCAGTAACGAAAATATAACTAAAATAAGAATGAGACTGCAAAAAAGATGGTACAAGAGGACCTCCATACTTGAGTTGTACCACCAAACTTTCTTTGATGGTAGCAATGCACTGTGTTTTCGGACTTAATTACTGCATGATGTTTCAGGAGTAACCAACAGCTGCCTTGAAAACTTTTGATCCATTTCACATATGTGCTAACACTTTCAGACGTGCTCTTACAATACTGACAGAAGGAAATCCTTTGCAATCAGAAGATTTCTCTTTAAAATGTCATCAAAAAATTCCAGAAAACACAGCCAGAAGTTCTGGAAGTACATACAATGTAGCATTGGCAATACAGTTTTCACTATTGCAAAAATATGTATTGATTATGTTTTCTTCAATATTAAGGCTGCTTATGCTTAAAGTTAATTATAACAAAGTACTGTTTTTTAATCTCAGGGGTATTATCACAATATTTAATTGAAAATAATATAGAGAATAAATGTTCAAAGTAAGGCGGAAGAAAGCAATACTTTCCCAAAGCCTTTATCACAAGATTACCCTTCCCTCTTAAAATAACAGTTACTATTTTGTGGCATACATTGTACCCTTTTCTGCAAGGATAAAATTGTGACCTGTGATTTAAACCAGTATTTTGACAGACCTCCCTAAGATGCATTAGTAATATAGATTCCATGTTAATTACATACGTAAACAGCTCCACCTTGTGGGAACAACAAATTAACGCTCGTCAGCACACAAGTGAGAAAAACTCCGAGACAGAACTGCTTGCCTTTACAGAAATATATCGTCAGAGTATTTAAAAAAAAAAAGAAATTCACACTTTGTATCACAACATTCTCATCTACGTGAGAGGAAGCTGAATAAACACGTTTATTGACTCCCTTAGGACACTTCACACATGCAGTTTCAGGGGCTTCAGAGCGTCAGGCCTAAAACAGCAGCCTTTTTGAAAATGTAAGTGTACACTGGAGAGCCGGGCCATCTTTGGCTATGGAGAGAAATTAGGCTTTTTCTCAAATCTGCAAACATAACCAAGACAATACACACCTGATTTACCTATCAGGGAACATCACACATCATAGTTTATTTCTGATAATGAAGCTCATTTTCCATACATGCACTTATTTCAAAGATTACCTACGCCTATCCAAACAAAGAATTGCTACCTTTTAATAATTATCTGAAAGTGTGCATTTCAACAGATAATGATACTGCAAGAGGTGCTGATAACAACTCTCCACTTTTGAGAGCTAAATTATCAGGCAGACAAATCACCAATACTGCAGTATCTTCAAGAGACATGAAATCCTAAAAGCATCCTAGAGATAATTCTTTAAAATTGCAAGACAAAATTAACTGAATTTACAACATGCACAGCGTTCTGTTCGAAAGCAAGTGTGAAGTATTAGTCCTTCTAGCTCCATTTCTCCAGGAGACGACAATGACATGCAATTATGTCTACCCTAAAAATCTCTCACTGTAAATTGCTTCACATCCAGCAGTAGGAAGTTTCATAAAAAGGAGCCTAGGATACCAAAGGAATTTTTACATGTGCAATACACAGTTCTTTCAGGTTTTGTTTACATTAGTTTACATACACCTCTGAATGAAGAGCCCCGAGGATCCCCTTTGCTTTATGGGCCCCTGAAGTGGATGCTGATGGTCTGAAATACAGCACAAACTCGAACTGTGTCAAACTGAAAGACACATGATCAGTTTTCACTAAAACTCCTTTCAACCTCTGATCTGCCCAACTATAAGAGCCTATAGACTACTAGTGGTTGATTCATACCATGAAACTTCGACAAAGTTTTTTTCTTGGAATGAGTCTTCAGACTGGATTAAAAAAGGAGAAAACCACTAATGTTGGAGACAGAAGCTTATATTTGATTTTGGAACCCAAAAAACCCAAACCAACACAATGTGATCACCTTAATTTTCAGTCTGAAATGCAAGAACTTTAACTTGAGTGACTACTTAGCCACCAGTATGGCAAATCAGTGACAGAACAGGTACTGATTTCTTCCCTAATCCACAAGGGCAAGCAGGGAACCCATGCAGAGCACAAGCAGAGCTGAACAACTTTCCTGCTAGCAGGTGTAGCAGGTTATCTGTCTATATTCCCAGAACTCTGTATATAAACTGAGACACTTTTTTTTTTCTTTTTTCACTCATTCCAACTATTAGATGAGTCATATTAATGCCAGCCTAGGTAAAAAGAATATAATGTAGAAAGTACTTGAAAAAGGAAAAAGAATAAACTAGGAGCAGTCAGAGACTGACCTAAAGGAGAAAAATGTCTGAGTTCACTGGATACATTTTATTGCAATAGGGATATTTTTACCTTGATCTTTCTTACCAGGTAGGCTGAAGGGTGAACAACAAGCATCAACAGATTTGAATTCAAGTCTCAAGAAATAACGAAGCAGGATTTTCAGATATGCAACCATTTTTCAACTGAAAACAGTAACATTTTTTTTACTTCGTAATGTAAAAAACTTCCCTAAAGCTTTTACTTTCAAAACTGAAATACAATATGAAAAACATGTATTTAATAGGTCTTACTGATGACTTTTTGTGTTTACATGCAAAAATATACTGAAGCACCAGAGGGCACCACCTATGCACAAAAATATCAACGGTTAAGTAAGTAAAAAAGCTTATCTCCAGAGAACTAAAATTTAGTTTAAAATTGTAAAACTTTACATGCCAAGAATTCCATTCAACCCTTCAAAAAAATTATTATTCAAATTAAATTATCCTGAAATCATCTAATCTATTCCATAACGACAACTCCAATACATATACATTATCACTCGAAGTGAGCATCATAAATGTCTCCACAAATGGTTACATCTCACTTCAAAAATATATTTCTGCTACCATTTTACACAAATATATCCTGATTGCATGCACAGAAATATGTCCTTAAATGCCTGACTGTAGGCGGGAGTAAAAGAGGATGAGAATTTCACCAGTGAGGAGGGGGAAAAAAAAAAAACAAACCAACCCAAACACATATATAAACACAGAAATTAATTTAATACATTGACTGGACTACTGGAAGGGCAGATGGAAGGGTGGACAATACAAGTGCATATAGACTATTAAGTGCAAAAGGAGAGGAGCCCAAAATAATTTTTTGGAAATTCAGCTAATACCCCAAATTTGCTTCTTCCCCTCTTCATCTCCAGTCTATCTCCACATCTATGGCCTCAAGACTAGAAAATTACAATAACCAGACCTAAGTACAACTTCTAGTGCAGTCTTCTTGTTTTAGCATGGAAAAATAGATTTCAAGAATAATCAGAACAGGGACTAAAGTAATTTTGTCTCATATCTATAGTAATAGTTGTAACTTTTTGAAGGAGAGAAGAACTGCTCAGGAACTCAGGCTTCAGGCCAAAGAAATGAAGAGTTTATTTTATTAAAAATAAAATATCTATACTTTCATGAGAAAATAGTAATTCAGAAGATAATATGAATTCCTGGTTGGTGATAACTCTCTCTCTTAAAATCATTACCAGAACAGTCTATTAGATAAAGAAAAAAGTAATATTTAACAAATCCCATTGGAGTTTTTAAAAAATAATTATTTCTTGAAGGTTTTGGGATTTTGTGTGTTTTTTTAAATGGGCAATGATTAATTTTTAATTGCAATCCATATTCAGGAAAAACCTATCTGAGCTTATGGAGCATTACTGTAAACTTTTTGAGAGAACAATTCTCCTTCTAGTAATCATTTACAATAGGTTCTAGAAGCAGCAGAGACTTTTAAAACAGATCATGTATTTTAAAATAGCCAAAAAAACATGCCAGAAAAAAAGAGAAAAAACCAGCAATCTTTTTACAGGACAAAGAAACTCCCTACTAATGACTTGCCACCTTCCACCATTTTCACACCTCCCTCAGCCCATCCTGTTCTGTCCCATTTCTAGGATGAATTGCAGGTTTCCCCACCCCTGCCTATATTGCCACAAAGTCTTTCATTTCCTGATTACACAAGACATATGAAGCAATAAAAAACTGTATGTACACATTCCTTTCAGGATACTGATAACCACTCAGTAAGTGCCAATCAGTTACAACTCCATGAATGCTGTGACAATGACAGGAATTACACGTATCTGTACAACAGTTGCACGAGTATGACATGGAATGTAAGTCTGACCATGCAACTTCTGACCTTCAACAGAAGCAAGAGAAAAAGATTCCTTTGTAGAGCTTCAAATTAAGCAGCATGAAGCGGAAAAAAAATTACTGATTACTTTGATCAATTAAATGAAGGTGCCAAAAAAAATCTCCCCAAACATGTATTTTTTATCCAATTTTTCAAAGTAATACTTTAAACAAAACACACACATAAATAAACCAGCTCTCAAATGAAGAAACTGCACTTATGGATAATAATGTTTTTAGAATTCATATCTTGCTCCCAATGCCAATTTTGTCCTGATGCTAGAGATGCTCTCAATTAGTTTCCATATGCACACTGCAAGAAGTGACCCCCTAGATGCTCTCCCTATTTTTCCTTTCATTGAAAAACATCCCAAAATGAAACAGCAAATAATTTTTAAAAAATAATATTTAAAAATAAAGTCATAACTACAATTCAAATTTGCCTGATGAGTTTAGTGGGATCAGTGCAAGCACAAAACACTGATAATGCAAATTAAGATTCTGCCCTTAAAACAGCCCTGTCACATTGTGACTATAACCATGGCATCTCTAACCACGATACTGTATCATACACTCCATTCGAGCTGCAATTTCACAGGAAACACTGCAGAAACTTCCTTTGTCCTACAATATACAAAGATATTTTCTGTTTACACAAGCTGCAAACTTTGTAAGGATTTTTCCATGGGGTAATGTCATATAGGTGGCTGCATACACCCTGAAAAGCTTTATAAAATAATGTCCAGGTGTTTCCTGTAATTCAATTGCACTTATGGTAATAAGCACATTTCTTAAAACTTAAGCAGCCTTTCAATGCCAGACGCTACCTATGTTCCAGTTCTGCCATTCTCACTCATAATTACATCTCACCACTCTTTAAAAGCTCACATTACATGCCAGAACAACACAGACCTCAGCTACAGCCTATTCAGAGAAAAGATTTTATTAATCTTAGTGTAGCTGTTATGCTTTGCTTGCCTGCCTTTCCTGGATGTGCAATTTCTGTGAATTGTTCTCACTAATAGTATCCTGTTTCTATGAGCAGGAAAGGGCCGAGTACAGTTTGTTAGTTAACATTACTTCCTATAAGCAGGGTCCTTATTTTGTAGTAGCAGCACTAGAGCAGTCATTGTTCATGCTGGATAAGCAATGGATCATGCTGATGGCTGTTAATGGACATCCTCTGCAGCGAAACATGAGCTGATAATCAGTACACCCAGATTTGCAATAGACTTCCTCCTTCCTGTTTTTACACTGCTGACCAAGGAGATGCCTCTTCCTGCTGAGCCTTTGTGCGACTTACTGATGTATGAAGCAAGAAACTGAAAAACAAGTGCAGTGCTACCGCTTTTTTTCCTAATTTTGTGTTGTAATAGTAGATAAAAAGGCAGCAAAGGAAATGGCAGCTTTGCTTGCTCTGGTACTGGCTATCGCCACGGGACTGCAGTGCCAAGTTTGGCCATCTGTTTCATATACCTACATGGATACAAGTGGATGTAGCTGGAACCTATGTTATTCCCTAGAATGTGAAGAAGGAAACTGAAGTCTATATAGCAATATTTTTATCTTCCCTTAATATTTCCAGAGACTGTTTGTTACGTGAATTGCTATATTTTAGGAGCAATGGATTCATCTGTAAACCAAATTGTGAGCTTCTAAGTTCTTTTAAAAAATTTGATGAGATTTCTATTACACATGTACCAGAAATAATTTTGCATCTATTACAATCTCCAGCCAATCTGTCAACTTTATCTAGAGCACTTGAGACATAATCTTCGAGATAAATACAGACCAATTGTTTTGGAAGAAAATAAATTTCATATTTCAACAATCTCATATGTCTCTTCACTAGACATATGAAAGAGAACAGAATATTTAACGTCAGAAATGTGTAAGTTACTTATTTCAACAGGCTTTGAATATCAATACTACAGAGATGTAAATACATTATTTCAGAAATTTAAGAAGTTCCGGATAAAATAAAATACCTAGTAATTAGAAAGTTTCAAAAGCAATTGGATTAAGAATGTATTCTATTCCATACAGATCAAACCAGACAATTCTTTGCTGCATCACACTCCTCGGCAAACACATAACATGCAAGCATGTATTTTACAATGATCTTGTATTATTCATTATTGTTAACTCTACAAGCTCGCCTAGCTGATACATAAAAAAACCATAATGTATTTAATTCACTTAAAACAACAGCCTGTGCTGTATATTTTTTGCATATATCCCAGGATCACTGAGGAAAACATCTAAAAAAAAGTCTGTTTTCAATTCAGAAGCTGAACTGAAACTCAGAGTGCTCTCTCAGTTAGGAAGCCATTAAGAGTGTTGATGCAACTGACTTCAGCTCTCTACCTGCTTGACAAACAAACTAAGAAAATCTGTTTGTTTCTTTGCAGCTTCCTAAGTTTATGAAACATACCAGAACAAATATACAGTACAAAACAGTACCTACTATGTTAATTTAATGTTGAAATTAACCAAAAACAAAACTTGTAAGAAAACATTCCTTCCATGAACAAAATGGGGTAAAAATCCTTCAAAGTCACTCTATGCCTAAGGAAGTGTGCAAACTGTGAAAGTCCCAAAACTTGATAGTTTTAAACACTTCTTTTTGAAGCTGAAATGTCTGAAAAGTATCCCCCAGGTACATATATGACAGTACATGCTTTATTAATTTTGTATTACTCTGATTCACAGGAGAATTATAAGTTACACTCACTGCAATTTTGCAAGCAAATTACTTTCCCTGAGACACAATGAAAATCCCACTCGCACTATTAGAACTGAACACTTTTCTCATGATATATTAAAAATAAAAAAAATCCCCAGTGTCTTCTAGGTCTTCTTTGTCCAATCCCATCTTTCCATCAAGGCTGATGCACTCTAAAATCTGTTTCCTTCCTTCTTAATACCTCCATTAGTGATTAGGTTCCCTACTAGTTTGCTATTACTGGCAAAGGTTAAGGTATGGGAAGGGCTTCAGCCAGGCTCCAGGAGAGATCATTAACTCCTTCCTGCACAGGACCCAGTTTGTCAGGAGTACAGATAGTTCCATAGCAGACCCGTACAAGATGAGGAAGACATGCATTGTTTGAGCCTCAAATCGAACTGTAATTGTTATACCAAGCTCTGTGGTGACAGAGATTAGGCTTGGGCATTTCAACCACCACCAGAAAATAGCCAGAAAGACTAGCCACAGCTAGATACTACAACTAGCCACAGCAAGTCCTTCAGTGAGATAAAATCTCATGTGATTACTCGATGCTGATGCAAAGCTAGGTCTGTATTTTTGAATGAGTTAGTACTTAATAGTTTACTACAACCCATAAAAATAGTTTCCTATTTGCAAATCCTTTTCTGGCATTATCTTAAAAGACTTATTTAAGACATTTTAATCCTCTTCAAGTTGAATGAGCTCATTTTAGTAGTATAATACATAAAATGCAACATGACAAAACTTGCAAATACACCAGCACTTATCAGTAAAAAACAGACTTCCATATAACTGAATTATGCTAAGGCTCCTCAGGTAGATATCAATGGTTCAGCCACACACAAAGCAAGCTGGAGCATAGGCTATGCTGTTGGCTTTCCAAAAAAATCTGCAAGGAAGTAAGCACCCATGTGACTGGCATTCGTGAAGGATGTAAAATTATGCACTTCGTATGCACATGGCAAGTCCAAAATCTGGGTCACCAGACACTGAATAAAATCAGCTTGAGAAACAAGCCAATGAAGAAATGACAGGAATAAGAACTGGCTTTTCTGAATTTAACTGATGTAAGAGTGTACAAGCATAAGCTGTTCATATGAAGAGAAGGCTGAATTTAAATGAGACAATGACACAAACTGCATGAAACATCTATTAAGCACACCATGCTGCTGCTGATGTACCAGATGATTCCCCTCTTTTAAAAGCTTTAATGTATTTTGAAGCTTATTTCCTAAACACTGGGACAATTTCAAGCTCTTTGGTAATGCTTGTGAAATTGGAGAGAGCTATTTCAGAACAATTCACACAGGTTACTAGCTAGCTTAAAGCTTCCCTTGGCAGTTGCCCATTTGGAAATCACTGCAAGAATTGAGTCAGAAGCTGACGCGTGAACAGTTAAAAGATCAAGATAACCTGATCTGCAGACACATATTTCATTACAAACTTAATCAGCATTGAACCTGAAGATTTTTTCACAACAAAAAAAAAATGCAGTGCAGATATGATTACCTGCAAACAGTTTCAGGCTTTATAAAAACTTGAGAAGAAATATGTTGAAACTTGCAGCAATGCAAGTGATTCCTTCTAAAATACTTTTGCTACCAATATGACAAACATGGCAAATATGACCAGAAAAATTAGAACTGCAGTTCTGCTGCTGAATGCCAGATTAATCAGTCTACAGAACACACTCTTTGTATGCCCTTTTGACTCTATATAATGGACTAGCAATAAAAAAATTGCTCTTTCATAGGAATATACATCACATAGACAGCTGCTTTATCTGACTGTTGTCTTTCAACTTAAATACTTGGAATACCATCAAATCCTGCAAGAAGTAACAAAATCTGCAACTGACACTACAAGCAATCCTCTATTTTTTTATGTAACAACCCAGTTACAAAACAGAAGTTAGCTATTATAATAAAGATAAATTTATATATGTGCTGGTTTGGTCTGGGGTAGAGTTAATTTTCTTCACAGTGGCTGGTATGGGGCTGTTTTGGATTTGTGCTGCACACAGGGCTGATAACACAGAGATGTTGCTGTCATTGCTGAGCAGGGCTCACACAGAGCCAAGGCCTGTCCGTGCTGCCAGGCTGCTGAGGAGGCTGGGGGGAGACACAGCCAGGACAGGCGACACCAAATGACCAAAGGGATATTGCAGAGTAGAGGACATCCTGCTCAGTACATGAAGTAGGGGAACAAGGAGGAAGGGAGGAGATATTTGGAGTGATGACATTTTGCCACAACAACCCCCTGCATGCTACAGGCTGGAAAAAGAGTGGCTGGACAGTGCCCAGGCAGAAAGGGACCTGGGGGTACTGGTCAGCAGCCGACTGAACATGAGCCAGCAGTGTGCCCTGGTAGCCAAGAAGGCCAGTGGCTCCTGACCTGTATGAGGAATAGTGTGGCCAGCAGGAGCAGGGAGGTCATTCTTCCCCTGTACTGGGCACTGGTGACGCCACACCTCAAGTGCTGTGTCCAGTTCTGTCTCCTCAGTTTAGGAAGGACCTTGAGACACTTGAGCACATCCAGAGGAGGCAACGAGGCTGGTGAGGGGTTTGGAACATAAGCCCTATGAGGAACAGCTGAGGGAGCTGTAGTTGTTTAGCCTGGAGAAAAGGAGACTCAGGGGAGACCTTATCACTCTCTACAATTCCCTGAAACGTGGTTGTAGTCATGTGAGGGTTGGTCTCTTTCTCCAGGCAGCAGCTGACAGAACAAGAGGACACAGTCTTAAGCTGCACCAAGGGAAGTTTAGGTTAGAGATCAGGAAAAAATTCTTCATTGAAAGAGTGACTGGGCTCTGGAATCGTCTGTCCAGCAAGGTGGTGGAGTCATTATCCCTGGATGTGTTTAAAATAAGAAGACTGGATGTGGCACTCAGTGCCATGGTTTATTTAGTTGATGAGGAGGTGTTAGGCCACAGGTTGGACTCAATGATCTCAAAGGTCTTTTCCAACCTACTTCATTCTGTGATTCTGTGCTCCAAAGTAACCACTATGTGTGATGGGGTCCTGCCTTCCTAGACATGGCTGAACACCTACCTGCCCATGGGATGCAGTGAATTCATTCCTTGCTTTGCTTGTGTATGCAGCCTTTGCTTCCCCTATTAAACTGTTTTTATCCCAACCCACATGTTTTACAGCTTCTACCCTTCTGATTCTCTCCCCCATGCTGCAGGTGGGGGAGTGAATGAGCAGCTGGTGTTAAACCACAACCAATATACATGAAAATACAGTCCTGGTCCAAAAGAGACCGCAGCTATCACACAAGGAATTTCCAGTTCTTTGGGGTTACTTTGTTACTTCTGTTTGAAAGGGAACCAGGAATGAAACACATTAACTTGAAAACTGAGAAGGGCTTGAAGACAGATCATTAATCAAGATATGATCTACTGATTTTCAAACCAATAGCTTACAATTCTAAAAAGATTATCATACTATCTGAAATAAAAACGTATGATCAAACCATTAAAATTTTGATCTAAAGCACTGGCTGATGATCTCAGAGTACTCTTATGTCTGCTCTATAGTTAAAACAAGACTAAGCTATAGAGAAAAATGCCAATTGTTGGCTCATGCTCCAAAACCAAAATAATGAAAACATGGAAAAAATTACTTTAGACAATCCTACCAGACAAGTAAGACCACAGGAGAAAAATGAAGGCAACCACATTTTGTTATTGGATAACCACATCACAAATCCCAACAGACCATAGGCAGAAAAAGTATTTCCTTGCCTGCAATTGTGTTAATGTTGTAGAATCTTCCCACATTTTGAGGTTTCATTCATACTGCCTATGTTACCACTTACTAAGTGCTGTGCTGAAGACACAGAATCACATACCTAAATCATGGCTGATGAAAACTGTAATGTACACTTTCAGTAAAACTGAAGTTACATAACATTTAAGCACTTCGCTCATTTTGCTTTGGACAGACCCCTTCAATGAATACAAGAATATCTCCAAAATACAAATTACAGATCCCAGTCTGGGCAAAGCACCTGCATTGCTAAGTGTACCACAACACAGTAAAAGCAGCAGAATTAGACTCTCACTCCATATCTCTAACTCTGAATTTTCTTAGAGACCTTGATCAGTAAAGGACAAAATAGTTTTGCTTATTTTTGTAATGATGCCTTACAAAAGTGCAGCTTTTATCTTTGGCTTTTCTGCAACACAAGGACAGAAGTTCAGAATGAACAGCTATCAATCGGTTCTAACACTTAAGCCAAACTCATTTATGATGTGTGATCTCCAAACTCTGTTTAACCTAAATGAGAAAAATGCAGCACTATACAGAAATTATTTTGCTTTGAGTCTCAGCTCAGTGCTGCTTTTACCAGTGCAATGCAGTCCTAGATCAGTGGAAGGTGACTGCAGCACACTGCAGCATCGGACAGAAATGCACCAACTGAAGTGTGCTTATGGGTGTGATTGCTGCAGCCAAAGACAACAGGACAGCGAAATGTCTTCACAGGAGGCTCTCTAAGAAGTCTGAAAACAAGTTTCATGTACAACTTAAGGCAACCTAGAAGAATCTCTAACATCTACCATCCGACAGCTTGGTGATGACAGATTTCAGGAAGAGAGAATCTGATTAAAAGCATTTTTACACTGACTTCTGAGGAGCACTTTCGAAGCTGTGATTGTGGGTTAAAGCTACAGAGTACATTCCATTTATAGATACATCAGTAGACATAGCACCTCCTTACCAACTTCACCTTAGCAACAAAATTTCCATTATCAAATCCCCCACAGTTTTTATATTTAATTTTACTTTTGTATTTTTGTTCAGTCAATGGATTGTGGGCATGGAGGTACTCCCCTGACAGGCTGTGTATGGGAAACACAGAACACTGCAGACTTAAGTGACACAAAGCTCACAAGATGAAGTGTTTAGAGAAAGTCTACCATATACTTATGAAATATATTGCCAAGCTAGAGTTTAAGAGTTAATTCATTTATTTTTTAAAAAAAGCTTTGAAATACTACTCATTACTAAAGACTCAAAGAGACTCATACCTATAGTAGACAAGGCACCGGCAGAACAACTTCCACTCTGTCAAGTTTCACTTTGACTTTTTTCAACCAACCATAAACTAACAATCAAATAAGGTCAATTGTTTTCTTCTGAAGAGAATTTGTCTTACTAGCTATCACAGCATGTCCAACTGGCTATTCAAGAAGTGTTAAGACACAGAGTTCAGGGAGGGCCTTAAGTTTTTCGTTATTAAAGTTCTGATTTTTCTGTTGTTGTTGAGAGGATTATGGAAACTGCCTTTCCTTCTTTTTGTCTTCTTCCATTTTGTTTCTAAAGATTAGAAATGTGATAGCTCTCCCTGAGAGAAGCTCAAAAGCAGGTATGCAAAAGGAATTATACAATATTAACATGTTATATAAAAAGGTGAGAGTGATGAGCCTTTAACAAGTTTTGTCATTAATCTCATTTTGTTAGCCAATAAAGCAAAAAAGATGCTGATAAAAGCTTCACAGAGTCTGATAAAAAAAAATCCTGGCTTGCTATATACACAGCCTGCCTATTTAATGAAAGGCATGTTGGCTTAGCTCTCATTTATAGTGATTCAGCATGTGTTACTGAATTCAGAGATGCAAGTAAAATAGCAGCAAATTTAAATTAATACATTCATCCAATTAAAATCTAAAAAGAAAATTAATTTAACCCAATACAATCTCTTCATTTCTTGAGATACAGAGCAGTCTTTAGGAGCTAACTCTCCTAAACAGTAAATAATCCCAACTGCACTAGCTGTATGTTGATTCCTCCTATAAAGGACCTGCATTTCACATGCCTCTTTATGGGTAGATCTCAGCAGTAGAAAATCACCTGCAGGATCTGTATGTTGTTCCTTACCTGAAAATTATACACAAAACCATTATATATCAATAAATGCTATTATTTTTTATATCATAAGAACAGGTGCTGCCACTCTTGTAGCAGGGTAGGAAACTGTACCCTGGCAGGGACCGCTATACCCAACCAGCAAGTAAAACACTGAAGAAAAACAGGAGGAAAAATGTATTTTGGGCCCATAAGAAAAGAAGTATGCTTCCTTTGTGAAGCATGGATGCACTAGGAAGACATTAATATCTTGATATTAACAATTAAGGATAAGTCAGATCTTGCATATCCTACAATCTTCAGCATTTACTATTACCTCATGCTACTTACCCAAACCACTCACCTCAAGTCCCTTCTTTTGTTCTGCTATTTAAGTAGATATGTTGGTACTTTATTTCACGTGGCAATGCTATAAATATTCTCCCAGCATTACAAACCAGAGATTACAAAAATATTCCATTTCCCATAATGAAATTAATGTAATCTCAGTCATTACATGAGACAACTGGCTTCAATAGCTTCTGTGACTGGAAATCAATGGATCACTTCATGTTGTAGCCTTATGCAACTGCACACAGAAATACTCATTTCTTTGATTTATATTGTTTAGCAAGTAAAACCTAGATCTCATGCAGAAAATAATGCTCCATTTTACGTTTATGCTTCTTTCATTGAAATAGATCTTGTAATTTGATGTGAGACTTCAGACTTTTCTGTCTCACACAGCAATTCACAAATTTAACACAGAGCTGGGCAGACAGCTCAAGTTTTGATCTTAAACACTGCTGTTCTTACGGAGCGAAAGCATATTTCTGTGGTGCTTGCTGGGACTTCTTTCAAAACACTCAGCCAGGTGTAACCACTCTTTCACCTCGTGTTTTTTATTTGTAATCGAACACTAGAGGTTCAATCAGACCAATAGGCACTTTTTCCCTAAGAATCCTCAAAGTCAGCAATGCAAAATTCCCTTATTGGAGAGTCAGTGATAGGACAGGAACATGCGAAAAACTAAGAAATTAAGTTTTCGTATTTATAAAAACATCAGCACATTTTAAATGCTTAATATGGAAAAGAGATTCATATAGTCCCTTCCCCTGTGGACACCTTCCTCTACTGTGTAGCCTAATATTCTGTCCTTTCCACAGGTTACTCTGATATAAACTCTATAGCGAAGATGGTGGTGAAACTGCAATTATACTTAATATTTTGCTGTGGTTTTTTGCAGGCATCAGCTTCAGCCTGCCTGGGCTTGTTAAGTGAAACATGGTGAAACTGCCTCCAGGGACAACTCAAGTCTGAAAGCATCCCAGCTACTTTCTGTCAGCCTAAGCCCACAGACTCTTACAGGTGACGCTCCTTGTGATGCTCAGCTTCATCATCTCCACACTATTCCCAACAGCAGCTGTGTTTAAGGAACAAAAGGGGAGATCAGAGTGCATTTTGCTCTAAGCTGACCTCCAAGATCAGACTGAGCCAGCAAGCAGTCCCTGTATGGTATCTAGACGACACCACCACACTCCCCATGGGGGCTCTCAAAGGACTGATTAGCCCCAGCCTCACACAAATGCCCAGACTGCTGCCTCCCACACAGCTTCGGAGGATCCACTGTAGACACATGTAGCCAACCTCCAAAATCAACTGCTGTGATGTGCAAAATTATCCATTTGGCATACAACAAAAACTCCTCTTCCACCAGTTCTCAGGACTGGGTTCCTCATTCATACAGCCTGCATTCACCGTTTTCCAGCCCTGTCCACACTCTCCAGCAGGCACCATTCCCACCGCAGGAAAAGCCAGCAGCACCATGCTCATTGCTTTGCAGCACGCTGCCACACAAACTGCCTTTTCCAGTTTTCTGCACACAGGCTCACTGTATCTTCTCAAAGAGATAACATTCAAATCCACAGTTCTCTCTCCCCCGTCTGGTTGGTGCCTATGCTTTTTTTTTTAACTTCTTTCAGACATCGTTAATCAGGGAAGCACCAGCAAAGCTCCATGATGAAGATCCCCTTTTCCCTGTGTTTCCTCTATAACCCAACTCACCCTCCACAGGCCTTGCCCTTATCTCCCCAGCTCTAACTGAAAGGCACTTCCACATTCACCTCTAACAGGAAAGGTTATGCAAAACCTTTTCTTCAACATGCAGGTTAAGCCATTTGGCAGTATATGGAATTGGAGGAAAACGACAGAAAACCAAACCACTGAAGTCATGCCAGACCAGAAACGCTTTGAACACTGCCACATTTCCAAGGAAACTGACCAGGGTAGTAGGTTTCAGATCGCATCATTCAGAGGTTGCCTAGTGGAGCACTGCAACACCCACCCATGATACAGTTTCGGCCCCGTTCTCTGCACAGAACCGGGGGTACCGGCACACCCAGGGAGCTGACTCGTGTCCAAGTGCGGGCAGCAAAGGCCGGCAATGGGTGACGGCGGGCGCCCCAAGCCCGGCTACCCGCGCCGGGCCCAGGGCCGCCCCGGCCTGAGGCTGCACTCCAGTCCTGCCGGAGCCGGGCCGTGCCCGGCTGCTCCCCTGTAGACAATGCTAGGGACCTGGGCCAGCCCGGAGCCGGGTCACGGCCGCCGTCTCCGCTCGGCCCCCCTTCCCCACCAACGCCCCGGCACGGCGTGACAGCCCCGCTCCGCGCCCGCGCCGCGCCGGGCCTTTCCCTCCGCCCCGCAGCGCCCGGCACAGGCGGTGGCGGTCCGGTCCCCACGAAGCGGCACCGGGG
>VWZS01010904.1:296736-397809 GCA_013397075.1 Rhabdornis inornatus | reverse complement strand
TGCAGGTGCTCACGGGGCGCCGGGCGGCGGGGAGGAGGGAGGGGCAGGGGAAGGTGGGGGGGATGGTGGAGGTGGGGGGGCGCAGGTGGCGTCGGGCCGCGCCCCTCGGGTTCGCACCAGTTCGGCGGTGCTCTGCTGCCCTTGTCAGGGGCAGGGCTAGGCCGGGGCCACCCGGAGAGCCCGGCAAAGCACTTCGGTCCCCATGGCATCTCCGGGCACTGGTGTCCGGCAGAGACCTCGGACAGCTGCGTGTGCCCGGCGCCAGCCGCTGCCACCTGCTCAGCGCACTGTGACAAACGAGGGACGCACAAAATGCGGGCCCTGCCCTGTCCCGGCCGGACCGGCTGCGCGCCCCGGTGCGCGGCGCTGCGCTGCGCACAAGCCTTGAAGGCTATAGGGTTCAACACGGCCTTTTCCACTGAGCTACTTCTGGTTTGCTTCGTGGTGTGGTCTTGTATTATCATTATTATTATTGCTTGTTTGTTTGTTTGTTTTGATTCGACCGCTCTCGCACACGCGGGCCGTGCCCGTCCCGGCAGGGAGGCACCGACCCCTGAGGCTTTTCTGCATTCAGGTTATGTCACTGACTTCGTTCCTTCCATTCTTTACAGGATAGAAGCTTGGGTGTCTGGGTAAAAATAGAACCAAACCGAGCCAAAACAAAAAAGTGCACCTTTGAGTGCAGTGGCTTGCTGTGCTTCACTAGAAAGTGACATAATATTTCCTAGTGCTTTGTACAGCAAAGCTTCGTGTGCCAATGGAGGAGGAATAACCTATTTTCTATTTAAATTTTACACTTTGTGTCCTGTGGTGAGGGATTAACTAATCCTTGGGTTTTGCATGCTCAGGAGACAGGATGCACCTGCTTTCTGGGCAGAGTTGTCTGCACACAAGTGGGAAGCTTGTCTAAAGAAATAGGTCAGATACGTAAAACTTCAGGGTAACGTGTAGCTACTTTTTCCAGTAAGGAACTGACAGCATTTGACAAATGTGAATGCATCGAGGTCTACAGTTGCATTTGGCATCCTTCCAGTTACTGTTATCAAGCTCATCATCTCTCCTGCCTTGGTGCAACTACACCTGTACATGAGTTAATAAATAGCACTGAAGATGGTGCACATCTTGTCTATGCTTGTGTCTTTATCATTTTCAGTGTTGATTCAGATGAATTTATTGATGACACCTACTAAATCAACAAGGAGTATTCTAAATGTAGAAAAGTGCTTAGAAAGTGCATGATTAAAAAAAAAAAGGGAAAAAAACCTACCATTTGTAGTATTTCCTTGAAGAAATCACTCAAATGCAGTAACAATCTTCCCACATTCCTTTTTTTTCCTCCATCACCAAAATACTGAAGTTCTAGACTGACACATTTTTCAGGGTAAATTTAATTTTCTTTTTTTAGCTTGATTGGTACTGCAACCTGATGCCTATGGTGCCAGGCGGGCTATTTTTAAAACTCTTCTACAAATACTGACAATATACCTAGACAAATTACATTGCAATCTTATATTTACTACGTTTTTAAGGACAACTATGCAGAGGAATTTTTTCAGTTGCTCTTTTACCATTAAGCAGTTTCCATAAGCTACAAATGAAAAAAATAAACAAAAATAAAACCGACTTCAGATATTTAGAAATATCAACAGTAAAACCTTAAGTTAGTTGGGTCTTTGGTGATTAAAACAAAAGTTGCATTTATTAAAAATTTAAGAGTAAGAAGCAGTTATTTCTTTAAAAATGTAGCTGGTAACTTTAAACTAAAAACACTACTACAAAAGAGAAAAGTTCCCCTTGTTTTCATTTTTAAGAGCACTTTCTTTTTTCACAAATCTACAGCCAGCCATCAGAAACAGATCACTTTGTCCTGGTGAAAAAAAAGAGCGGACTAGGTGACCTTGGTTTGTATTTTTTCACTTAGGGCCAATCACATTGAAATTAAACTCAACTTTCCTGTAGATTTCAGGGTCACAAAACCAAAGTTTCTAATATATTGTGCTGACTGAAAGAACAGCTATAGAATGGAACGCATCCATCACGAAGAATATAATACTATTAAAAAGAAGCATACCTTAGGGTGGTTCCAAGAGGCAGCTCAAAGGACTGGATCTCAGCAAGGGCATTTTCATATATCTGATCTTTATTTTCTTCTAGATACAATTCTGAGAGATTTGACTTGCTTTTCCTTGCCATAGAGTAGCATAAAACTAATTTAACTTTAGGAGAAGACTTTTATTCTGATTATTATAGTTGACTAAGTGACTCTGTAGTCAGCAAAACCAGGCATAGAAAAAAAGATCCTGTGCTAACCTCGTGACTCCTGAGGACTTTGTGTCCAAGAATGGTGCACAGCTGCTCTTTTCCTGTCTGCTGCTAACATTTGCCTCGTATGCACTACCCAGGCCTGCACAGTCTTTTGTGGATGTGTGTCCAACATATATTTGTCTTAACAACAAATTTCCTGCCAAAATATTTTCACATCCTTGAAATAAATATTAAACCTGAAATTTAGTAATTTTGAAAACATAACTTTAAAGGAATTTCAGACACTAGACATCAATGTTTAATTTCTCTGTTAAGTTTTATGAGATTAAAAATATTTTTTAAAAATTCTGTTTTCCTTTTGGTATATTAAAAGCTTGAACACAAGGGCTTAGCTGGATTTATGAAAAAGATTTACGGATCTCCTAAAGCAGATTAGAAAAACAGGCAAACATTTATGTTGCCATCATTTTCCTTTTCAGCATTAGTAGCTGTTACTTATAATAACAAATTGCAAAAAATGCTCTGTGATAACTATGGGGTTTACATATGTGAGAAAAAAAACCTGAAACTGTTACTAATTTATTACCTGCATGGAAAAAAATGGATAAACAAATGTTGAGAGCTGTGCTGCTGTCATGTCATTTTCATGATGATGGCAAAGAAAACACTTTGCACAACTGCCATGAATTACTTTAATTTCAGGCAGTTATTTCAAACATGACTTGAGTTCTGGATCTTTAAGTTTAAACGACTTTTTAGAAGCCTAATTCAGTATCATTTGGATAATCAATGTATTTTGGTCTGAGGAGGTGAGTTCACATCGCTAGCAATGGGAAAGAACACTAAAGGCTGCAGTGAGTTAAGGCTACATACAAATTTGCAATGTTTCCTTGAACAAGCTGCTTTAATTAGCAGTTTATTTTTGAACCAAAATTAATCAATTGCTCTGTTAGCATTACTTTGCAATACGTTTCCCGCTTTCATGTTCTACATGGAGTTGTGAGTAATTTTTACACTTTTCACCAGAAATGGGAGCCTGTGATTGACCCATTCAGCCACTGGATGTCACACAAACGCAGATGAAAGGATGGATATTGAAACTACTCATTCTAGTCTTTAACAGTCATCGGATTCAGTATTAATTTAACAATTATGAGGTGACACTGTGAAAGTAAACTGCAAATATTATAACAAGCTTAAGCTTATTCCTGTGATAGAAGAAAGTACATCTACTACCACTGTGGAAGAGCAGAGGCTGGGCGGGTAAATCAGAGCTATCTCAGACATCTACATCCAGCCATTACACACTGTGGCTGGCAATAAAAATAGAATGCTGTGATGGAAGCATAACGATTTATACAAAATGCGTTTATGAATATATTTATGTGATTTTAAATTATTTTGATTCTTACAGAGGTTTTGGGTAAAATTTCTTCTTCCTCCTTTCCCAAAAATTTAAACAGTACCTTACTTTAGGAAATCAACTAACCAAAATAAACAGGACTCTGAATCTGTTGTGCAAATGTTCTTGTTGGTATCACAGCTGCCTGGAAATAAGTACGTTTGATAACAAAGCAAAACAATGTAAAAAGAAGCAAACAAATACAAGGTGACTGACCAAGAAATAGGCAGATGTTACAGTCTCTTTGGTTGTGGCAGTGGATGTTGAAGTGCCTTGGTTCTCTGGACAGAATCAGACCAAATTGCACCAGGCCTGGCTGCTCAGCTCTCCAGAGTGTTTTACACTGCCACTGAACCTGTCTGAGATCATGACATCCAGAGAAGGAGCCAAGGTACAGTGGTGGATCTGTGTCTGACCTCAGATCCGTGGGCAGGAGTACAGTAACACCTGCCCAAAGCCCTTTCTGCTGCAGATGACCCTGCTTCTACCCTGTGCTGTGTGTGCAACCTGTGCTCCCCTTCCCCACTTCTGTCACCTGCTCCTGCCCACCATAATTCCAGTGCTCATTAGACATGCCCAATATCTTTCAGTCATACAGGACCTTTTCCTTTTTCTAGCTGAGCTCAGAGCCACTCTCAAAAGGCTTTAGGGAACTGCCTTGTTCAAGGAAATAGAGTATTTTTGTAAAAAGACAAAGGGACAAATTCAGTATAGGCACTTGACATCTGCTTCTGGCAGAACAGTGTATCTTTGCTTATACATAACATACTTGGAGGGTGTAACTAAATGGTTTGTCAGCAAAGACAATGCTAAGTAATTATTTATTTTTTTTAATTTATGGTACTCTCCATGGAGAAAAGGACATTAGATGTCAGTTACAGTAGTAGACCTTATAATTTCTGAGGTATTATATACTAGTTAAGATTTAACCAGGTCAAGAAGCCTGAGGAGGTATTAATCTTCTAGAAGTTCCTGGCAGAAAATGAGAAGATATTTTCTGTGCTGGTTAAATTCACACTATTTCTGTGAAGGAAGTATTTCATTATCTGGACAGGCAGAAACCTCTGGCCCTGTAAGCTATAAAGAGAGCTGTTGCCATCTTACCAATCATCCTGAGATTTTCCTTTGAAAAAATGATCGAAAGCACCTATTTCTTGCTGAAGGTGCAAAAACGGTTCACAGCTCAGAAGAGAGCAAGAGGGGAAATTGAGGCAAATTATCAACAATATTGTGAAACAGGATGCAGAGGCTTATCTAAAGCAAAACCACTTTCACCACGTCCTTTCTCCCCTTCCTCCCCTAATTCCTGCTCTTCCCCAACCCTAATGGGATAACAGAGGGCCAAGAACTGCTGGTTTAAATCTTGCCTGCCTGTGTTGATACTTTAAAAATACATTTTACCCACATGACCATTACAAGAAGTGGAATGTGCTGTAGAATAGGATCCTTACTGGGTATGCAATTCCAGTGTAGATTACTTCCTTTTTTAAAAATTGCCAATGCATGATTAGTAGCTTTGAGTCTGTTTAATTTTCTTTCCCAGTTGGATTGGAATCCATTTTGAATGAATCATGGAAAAGAGAGAAGGGGATGTCCACCCTCAAATGGAATTACTATAGATAATTTTCACATGCAATGCCATCCATAACAAATTACTTCATTGGTCATTGCCCAGATATCTCCTCTTTACATCCCTCCACAAGGACAATAATGCCATTAGTCATTTCTCTGGCATCTCCTGCTCTGCTACTGCCTTCTTTCCTGGGCTCATCCCCAAACTGGACCATTGCAAACCAGCTCATTCTCCCTAGAAACTGAACTGGCTGCTTTCGTTCCCCTTGTGCCTGTTTTTCTGATGGCCAGACCCATTTCTGCCTCTCAGATGAAGCATGGTAGCAGCAACCCTACCAAATGATTCTTGGGGAAAAGAGACAGAAAGGAGATGATGGAATTACCACTGCCGTTTTTTGCATTTTCCCTTTTCACCTAATATATAGCCAGTACATTAGGTATCAGCAGGGAAATTACCTTTTTTTATTTCAGAGCATTTAAGTGAATTATGTTCTCTGAATAGTAGTCAAAATCATAAATACATTGTTTTTTTGTTTTAATTACACCAGATTTAAGAATTGGACAGTGTATATAACAATCTTCACCAAAATACCGAATGAACAATATTCTATTTCACGTGGGAGTTTTTTATGGTAAATTGTCAGAACAGCACACATCTCTCCTGTTAGGAGGGCAAGTGCATCACTAACTGCTTTTTCATTTCATTTGACATTTCACTGACATCTTACAAGTGCCTAAAAATATCTGGAGAGATCCTCAGCTGGTGCTGATGTTATCTTTGTAAGAGTCAATAAAGGCATCAAAACTACTGGTTGAACAGAGGCACTTCTGTCTGGCTGCAGTGGGAAGGAGAGAAGAGTCACTGTCATTATATGTGTTTATATAATGCTTGGTGCCATTAAAGAACAAGTACTATTTCATTTTCATTGCAACATATAAACCATATTTTTTAGCATAGCTTTTGAATGATGCTACAAAGTAGCATCTTTATCATTCTACAGAACAAAACACACGCAAAAAATTTTCTCTCTGCTTTCCTTAAGGAACAGGCATTGACTAAAACCCTGAGTCAGGGACATGCCCTGGGAGCCTGAGGGCTTTGCTTCTTTATAGGCAGTGAGGAGCTCTGTTACAGATATTTTTCTGGAGGACATCACTTTCTTTGAACAGTTCAGGAGGGCTTTTTTTTCTTCACACTTTTAAGAGCATCCAGTCTTAGATATCCACAGCATTTATATTCCTTATGTAACCCAGGAGAACTTTCCTGAGAAAAACAGCTGCTGTTCTAGTTTGGGGTATGAATGAGTCAGAAATTAAAACTACTTTTGAGGTTAGGATGAGTGCATGATGGACATGTGACTGGTGATGGCCAAGCGATCCCAGCTTGATGAGCTGCTCTGTCAGCTGAGCCACAGTGAGTGACAGACGTGGTGCCCACTGAGTCTATTCTCACTGAAAACTGAAATGCTTTAATTGAAACTACTATGAACAACCCACTCAGAAGTGTGATCATTTTTATCATGGCCTTTATTCTTTTAATACTTCAGGAAGAAAAAAAAACTTGTCTGAATATAGGCTTGAATCACTTTAGCTAATAATTAATTAAACTAAATATCTCCATAGGCATTTTCAGTCTCTCAGGTTCTTATTTCAGTTTAGTTAGAACTCCACCTAATTGATTTAAGTGAAATAGCTCTGCCTTAGAAAGGAATATTATCAGATAGTTTTTTGCACCAGTTCTGTGCAGGTCAGGCTTATGCTTCTGCTACATTCTCCACTCATGCTTCCCTGAAGTTTGTGAGAGGGAACAGTTAATATTAGGTTACCACTGCATGATGGTTGGTATTTAATTGTCCTTCTAGTCAGATCTGGCCAGAGGAAATCTTCAGTATTCATTTTGCTGAAGAGCCCATGCCTATTCAGTAGTGTTAACAGTGATCAGGAAATTTAAAGGAAGTACATTGACTATCTGCTGCTTAGATAACTGGGTCTTAATTACTATGAAAGAAAAAGAAAAACCAACCAAGCAAACATTGCCAAATAATACTGCACTTCAAGAGAAAATCTCTTTTCCAGTAAATGAGTACAAGAATCATTATTTAAAGTATCACACCACACTAGCTGCTTTTTTTTGTAATATTTCCTAGCTATATTCAATTAACGAGGCACGTTAGACCTTGTAAATCAACACTATTAGCTTTGAAAGGAACCACTTGTTTTTTGAGAACATTCCAGGCCACGAACACTTTTTCCAGTGAAAACTCAACAATTACAATAAGACTCTGTTTTAGTACGAAAATAGGAAATGATGCTAAACAAAAGGGAATGTTTGTTTAGAAATTCCAAGGCCATTAATTTATATTAAGAAACTGTGCTCAGAGACTATAATCAAAAGGTGATGTGAATCATTGATCACAAAAGGACTTTTTAGATAAGGAGCAAGTGCAGTGGTGGGTGATTGTATTATATATTAACAACTTTCATGAGCAGCTTTTGCTGATTCATTTGGCAGGAAGTGAGCTGCCAAGAGAGATTTCTAGGGGAGGAACAATCAACAATATTTTCATATAAAATAACCTCCAGTTACTGTATTGTTCTCACAACATTTGATAATGAATGTTTTCCTGTTCAAGAAAAAAAACGCATAAATCACAAAAACAAAGGCAAATCTGGTTTAGTGTTACACTGCTATAAATACACACGGTCAGGCAAAGTAAGGGCAGGGTCTGATCAATTAAAACATTGGAAAACTGCGAAGTACTCCTTGTGAAATTGCTGCACAGTTTGGAATTAAAGATATGGTACATGCTATTCTTTTTGAAGGAAAGAAAAGTCACACCTTTATTTTTCTTCTTGGTTCAAATGCTCACTGGCCATGGCACACCTGGTATTTTATCCAAAAGGCAATACTTGGTTTCCATTCAGGAGAGCAGGACCTCCAGAGACACCAGTACTGGGGGCTAACACCGTGCTGGGAGGCTGCTACAAATGATAGGAGAGCTCCATGCTTTGGACATGGAAATTAAATCACTGCAGGCAGACCCAACGCAGCCGAGGACATGGATGTCACCAGGCCAGCCCCACCGGCACACCCCATGGCACGGGGACAGCTTGGCCCTCACAGCGAGGCAGCCTGAGCAGCACAGCCAGCCAAGGAGGGGTCCCCACTGCCCCACCATGGTCAGGAGAGCTGGGGGCTGTGTTACATAGAGTGCACCAGGGACAGTCCCCAGTAAGTGACACGGTGAGTCTGGGAGTCCTCTGCCATCTGGGCCATGCCAAGGATGCTTCACCCACAATGCCAGCAGGCATCATTCACCTTAAACCCTTTCATTGCTACCGCTGGTACAAATAGAGGGGAAAAAATACAAATGCCTTCAACTAATCTTAGTTATAACTTGATGTGTGATGGCAGTGCCCAAATGCAGTGAATTTGGGAGCTCATGGTGGAGGAAAGAGAACGGGAGAGAAAGCATGTACCAAGGAGGTTCTGAGAGTCAAAGATGCTGCAGTATATCTTTTAGGCACTTGTAGGTTCTGCTCTAGCTGGATACTGGTTAGATGTTATTCACAACCAGTTGTGTAGTTCTTTAACACAAACTTGCCTATTGTAAGATTTTCTACAGTACTTGTTCTTAAATGCGTGGTAACTAATCAGGGGCAGATTTAGGAAGCATTCTGTTAGAATGACCAAGAAAAGTTTTAAAGAAATTAAGAAGGAAAAAACCAGAAGCCAAATATATTGGCAGTCGGGGATTTTCATTCAGTACAGACTTGGCAGGGCTCTGGTTCTTTATCTTCCTTTTATTTTCATTATGAAACATGTAGCTGTTCTCTGATTCAGGAAATACTAATTAGGCAACCATGGAAAAGAAAGGCAACTCTTGCAAAGGAAAAGTGCTGTGCAATAAGCTGTCATTAAATTCTACTAATTCTACCACAAATTATCACCAGAGAAAGTAATGATTATCAAAAAAACTGTCAGTTAAACACATAAAAATATTCTAAAGTAAGGATTTAGATGGTTTTTAAAATTGGAATATCTTGAAATGTTGTGTTCAGTAAGCAAAATCTATTAGCATAGCATGGAGTCTGAAATCAAGGTAGAGTTTGTATACAGTTAATGTAAATTCAGACTTTAGAAAATGGTTTAAAATATCACACATTGATGCCAGATAAATACTCACACTCTCACTTCTGCTGGTTGATCTCATCCTGAGAACACAGATAATAATCCATTGTGACATTTAGGCTGTCCTGATAATGTAGCTCATCTGAGTGACAACAAGAACCTATAGTCTGCTCATCAAGCACTGCAAGAAAGACAAGATTAAATAATTAATAATGGCAAAACCCAGCTAGTGGGAATATCAGAAATTCCTGACTTAAGAATCATTGTTAATAACATAAAATGTTTTAAGCCATTTGCATATGGAAACTTACCAAGACAATGAGGATACTATAAAACAAAATTACAAGATAGTAGAACAGCAAATTGTATTTTACTATGTAAGCAGATTCTGGTAATTAAAAAATTTAAAGTCCAAATCATTATTTAAATTGCATTTCTCCCTTTAAATACAACAACCTACCTGAGATACTAAGATTTCAGGAAATATTATCTATTCAGTGGAATTAATTAATGACAAATTCAGATATTTAACACATCCTATCTCCAATTAGCCAGGAAAGACATTAAAGATACCTAGGTCATGTTAAGAATAAAACAAAAACATTTTTCACATAGGCTTTACATTAGGAAGCAAGATAGATGAAACTGAAAAGGTTAGAACAGATTAATTCCTCTTTTCATTATCCAGAGAGGTACATTTATAAGACAAACTAATAAAAAGGACAGACAAGATGCAATTCATGGAAAACAGGGTAATAATGAATCTTCAGCAGTACTGGGAGGATTCAGATTTACACTGCAAATAGGGATTCTAATAATGTTAGAAAGCTAACAATTATCTCAGAATTGCTAATGATAATTTAAAAGATATTTTTATTTTCTCTTCTCTTACTTTATTGCTACTGGATGGCACTGTCCTACAGTTGGATGGTCCTATTATCTATTTCAAAAATTGACAAGCTGAAATAAAGGGTGATTTAATATATTTATATGCTCATAATACACACCTTGTATGTTAGCCATTACCTGCCACCCTCCTCCCCCATTTCTCAGTGTGACATAAGCTTTACATTTACAGTTTCCTTTTCCTCTTAAAGGCAATGTATCATTTTCGGAGGTTATGAGCCCAACTGTGTAAATTTTGGAACTTGAAGTATAGCATATAACATTGTCTCCCATGTCTGCTGCAAAATCTTACAGGAAATTTTTCCTGAGAGAAACAAAAGCAATTAAGTTTTCAGTTTTGTGGGGTGTTTTTAATGCTTTGACTACAAACTTTCAAAAGGCACAGAGGTATTTTCCTTGCCCAAGACAAGCAACCGAGAGACTTGGAGCCCACCACAGACCACTGCCCAGGCACAATGTGAAGGAAAACCAGCCTTACCTCTGAATTTTCCTGTGTGTTTAAATCAGACACTTAATGATTTTGTTTTAATGTAGGGTTTGAGTTTGAATAGTACTTTAAGCACTGAACTGTCTCCTTAATGTTTGGAGGGGATTAAGTTCAGAGTTCATTGTGTTGTCTGTCATTTTAAAAAGATTAGATAATTTAGTTCGGCTCCTACTGGCTATGTAAAAGTCTCTGTATTTATTGACTGTCTGGAGTCATTATCAAAGCTTCTAAAACCAATCGACACCTTGTAAACAAAAGCCCCATTATTTTAGTGATCCTGATAAGATTTACATGATATCCGCATTTTTGTTATGATCGATTTAACTGTTAGAGATATTCATCCAGTAACAGGTTATGTGATAAATGATTACCAATTCAATTAGCAAATTAGGCTTTACATTGGTTTGGAAAATACAAATGAATGTAACCCATCCTAGTCTGGGTTAGATATAACTTGTAGTTTTGGGTTTGGATCAGGAAAATTCTGAAAGGTTTCAAATATTCTTCCAGGAAAAAAAGATCCTTTTGAAGGGAGGAAATTATATTTTAAACTTGGGGATCATTCTGGTGATTATTAGTAAGCTGAGAAGCAATATCATGTGGAAGAATCTGATGTCATAAAAGCGTGGATTTTCTTTCATGTAGTAAGAAAGGTGTGCATCATTAGACTACTGCTATACAATTGTTAAATTGTATGAATTATTTATTTTTCAAATAGCTGTACGGCAATCAAGTTGAATTAGCGATTCGGAGTCATTCTCAAGAAATGACTGAAGGGTTTTGGTTGGTTTATAAAGGGGCAAAGTAAAATTACAGGACTGTCAGTTGAGCAATCACATTGTAAATATAATTTCTGATGCTCCAGGATTTCCATTTGCGAGATGCTCCAAACACAGCAGTGAATTGCAGTCTTTCTGAAAGAGAATGATGCATTTCCCGGTATTTATTTAGAAGATGGGTTATAAAATCATAAAGCAAAACTGTCAGACTAAGCAAGTTCCATTTGATTTGAAATATTTGGTATAACTTTTACAACTGTGCTGTCATAGCAATATTTTTTTCACTGTTCATTTAAGGAGGTAAGTTAAGGTACTCCAGGAGTGGTAAGAGCATTTTTTAGGCCTGATGACATAGCTGGTTTAAAAAACCCCAGTTTCTCAATACCCAGTTTATGCTGAGTAGGGCTCTCACATAAACTGATTTTACAGAAAGCCTTTTCCTATTGAACTTCAGCTTACATTGTGCAACAAGTCATTTTTTGTGGTGACCTGTCTGCTGAACATTTGTTTGCTGACATTTGATAAATACTTGCTACTTCAGATGTTAATCAAATGGTGTTAATAAATCAAATCAGTTTGTTAAAACCTGGTATGTTGACAGTGCCAAGGTATCCTGTAATCTATGTCAAAAGGATCAATAGAAGCGCATGAAAACATTACCACTGTGGGACAATATTGATTTTTGTCTTAGAAACACTTACTTAGCTCCTGAACTAAATCATTAAAATCAATGAAAAATCTTCCATTGACTTCACTGAGCATTGGGTCAGGTATTCAGACTGACAATTTTTGGTTCAGGTACTGCTTTTAAGTTTGCAAGTGTAGAGCAGAATGGGGGCCTGATCCTTAATGGCAAGTTCCAGGCATGTCAGTGATGCAAATTACAAGAAGTAGCTCCTGGAGCAGCTCCATTGCGCAGTTTCTCAGGAAATACAGATTTAGAATGTTTGCACGATAGGCAAAAGTTTAATCTCCCTCCATTATTACTACAGTTTGTGTGACTTGGTTTTTCAAACTTAAATTGTCTTTTTCATCATTTTGAAACACAATGTTTAAGTTATGCACCTTTCCATTAGAATTATTTCTCAAAGAATTTATGGCCTTCAAGGTAAAGCTCTGTGTAATGGGATTACAACCATAACAACTGCACAATAGCATCATTAAGGGTACTTCAGTTGCATTTACTTTCCCAGTGCTTGAATTTATTGCTATACTGCAAAGTCTCTATTCAGAAAAAAAAATATGTTTAGTTCCATTTACAGAGCTGACTTTGCCTGAGAGAGATTAGAAGTAAAATTATTTGAGATAGAATCAAAGAATTCCATCTTTTTAATTAGTCTGTTAAAGGCAGGAGCACCTAAAACAAATATTTAACTCTGTTGTTGAACACTACTGCCAAAGTCATGAAGAGGAAATTTATAGGGAGCTCTAAAGTCACTTGACAATTATTTCCTTGGGTTATGACTTCTCAAATTGCTGTTTATTGCCAATAGCACTACATTTCAACATAAATAGGATTCATGGGATTAGTGCACTGTCCTGGTAAAGATGTTTAATCCTCACTTTAAATGAAATATGGTAATTGAACCCCTTTCTTCTTGCCTGAGAAGTGCCTTTAAAAAAGGCTGGCTGTTTTTATACCTACTAATGAATCTCCAGCTAAAATACCTTTTTGGTCAGAAGCCAGGCTTGCCTTGTTACCTGATGTTCTCTGTAAATATAAAGCATGAGGTGAAGAGGGGGAAGAGGAAGAGAAATGTTCTAATAAGAAAGAAGTAACCAATACTACTTAAAATACTTCATCATCAATGGGATTAAAAATGAGAGAGAAAAAATAAACTTTGGCCAATAAATAGCTAGTTCAAATCCAGCCAGTTAAGTGGTTTTTTTAAAAAAGTAATTTAAACATTCTTGGGGTTTTTTTTGTTTTAATAAGTTTGATAAACTCTCCCCTCTCTCTTTTTTCTCCCCCTTTTTTCTCTTTTGGCAGCTGGACTGAAGCTCAGCTGAGTTTAGCAGAGAGACAGGATTACCTCTCATCTTAGGATGACCCCTTGCAAGCAGAATTAAAGCAAGCTCATCATTCACAATGGGATTTGCTTTGTCAGACCTGAAACTGTTCCAAAACATCCAGAAAAATAAGGGACCCCATCTCCCTGCCTGCTACTACAACATTTCTACTGGTTGCAAGATAGCAAGCATTTTAAGATCACTTTAAATAGTTGAGTGCATCACTGAGATGCTTATTGTTGGGACCTCTTAAAGTCCCCTGCCAATGGCAGTCAACATCTTTGAGAGTCTCAAAACAGGTTTTCCTGAGCCCTTCAATTCTTCCTTAGCTACAGGATCATTGCAGCACCGTTTGCAGGACCAGCATCCCTCACCTGGGCATCCCCAGCACAACCTTTTCACCTAGGCAGGTGTTCACTGGGCACAACACGGCCCAATCCACACATCCAATCTCCTGCTGGACTGTATGGCCTCATTCCTCCTGACCACTGGGACTGAGCAGTGGCTTCTGCCATGCCTGAGACATGCCCAGGTTTTGCAATGAGGAAAACTGGTTGTTACAGGTGACAATAAAACTAAACAGATATTATGGGCCGCGCCCTGTCCTGGTGCCCACCCCACATGGATGCAGCCAGGCAGATGATCATGAGCTCAGACCCAGCTGCACCCAGGATACTGGTGTGACCACTGTCACCCACAAGTACAAATTCTCAAAGTCAGAAATCCACCAACAGGCACCATTTTCCCAAGAGTGTATTAGGAAGGATTTGCTGAAGATCCACCCTTGTAATCCCTGTCCCTAAATATCCCACCAGGTCAAAAACCTTCCCAGGGTCTCAGAACAAATTAACCAAGTTGTCCTCCCTCAAAAACTTTGCTGAATTGAGTCATGGGAAAAAAAAGAAAATATTTTCTCAGTATTTAAAATCCCCACACCCAGCTGTGGGAGATGCCTATGAGGAAGGTAAGGAAAGAATCAGGAGAAGCACAGCCCTCCCTTTGCTTTGTAGGGAAGCCGAACTTCCAAGGTGGCCACCACACACTGCTCCAGCCTGGGCCAGGTGTGTCTTGAAGCTGGATTTGGGAATTGTGTAGGTTTCCCAGGCTGAAGGACTCCAGTAATAGAGGAAAGGCTCTCCCTGCTGTGTCCCTTCCTAGAAATTCTCATTTTGTACCTTGGGACAAGCTCTTATCTTACAGAAAAAAAAGAATTTTTTGTCACTTCTGTTTTCTATAATGAGGACAAGGACATAATGCTTTCTGATTTGTGTGGATACCAGGAAGCTGCTGAATGACTTCACATATCTGGTGTTCCCAGAAGTCAACATGCAAATTTGCTGATGTTATTATGACACCAAATGCAAAGAATCCTATTCATCTTCTGTCTCTTTTTTCAGAAAATTATCCCATCTGCTTTTCCCTTACTTTACCACACAGATTTTGAGATAGTGGAGTTCACATTTATAGGCCACTGGTTTGTTCTGGTTAATTCTTTTTAATGTTAATTCTTAAATTTCTTGGGAGGGCAGCATGGAAGCACTTTGTTGAATTCAGAAGTGCCTGGTTAAGAAAGCAGAAACCTTGCATTTCTCCTCTCCACTCCCTGTATGATCCCTTGTGAGAACCCCGACTATACTAACTGTAAATGTGATCTTCTCTACCAAAACAGTGTAGTGACATTTCTGTAAACTAGTGAATGATTGTTAAAATCCATCCAGGGAACTTTGAAAATATAGAAATACTTTCCAGATAAAATATTCTGATTGCATTAGTAATATAACTGGCATCAAATAATCAAATGTATTGAAGCACCTGTCAGTAAAATGAAGATGTACAACTCTCTTCACGTTAGTGGCATTTAACAAACAGGTTGGCTATGTACATAGAGCTGACATCTTTTACCAAGAGCAGAACTATTCTGCTCTGCTGAAGTCCCTTACAGGTAGCTCATGAGCGTATTTTAATTAGATTGTTTTGATGTCATAGTTACACACAGTCATGCAAGCGGACACTGCTGGTATCTCATGGCTGGAGGGGAAAAAAAAAAAAAAAAGCCCTACACTAAATATAGTGAAACATAGCTAAAGGAACCTGGGGTTCCTGGTTGATGGCAAATTGGGTATGAGCCAGCAGTGCCCTGGCAGCCAGGAGGGCCAATGGTGTCCTGGGGGGCACTGGGCACAGCATCACCAGCTGGGCAAGGGAGGGATTGTGCTGCTCTGCACTGGGGCAGCCTCACCTCCAGTGCTGGGGCAGTTTGGGGTGCCTCAATATCAGACAGTTATAAAGATATTAGAGAGCACCCAAAGGAGTGCAACAAGGATGGCGAAGGGCCTTAAGGGAAAGCTGTATGAGGAGTGACCTGAGACACTTGTTCAGCCTGGAAGAGACTGAGGAGAGACCTCATTGCAGTCTAGAATTTCCTGGTGAGGAGAAGAGGAGTGTGACCAATGACAGGGCCTGAGGGAATGGCCTGAAGCTGAGTCAAGGGAGGTTTAGTTTGGATATTAGGAAAATGTTCTTCACCTAAAAGGTGTTTGGGCACTGGAATGGGCTCCCCAGGGAAGTGGTCACAGCACCAACCCTGACAGAGGTCAAGAAGTGTTTGGACAATGCTCTCAGACACATGGTGTGACTTGGGGATGTTCCTGTGCAGGACCGGGAGTTGGACTTGATGGTCTTTGTGGGTCCCTTTCAATTCAGGATATTTTATGAATCTATGATGATTCTGGCTGGTGTACTTTTATTCACCTTTTGGTAATGGTACAGTACAGCAGACCTGGTGAGATATTTCTCACTGCACTTGCTGGTTAATTTTAGGGTAAATCACTCACTGACTAGTGCCAAGAATTCAGAGTTAAGGATTGAGATGGCATTTATGCAGTTAACCAAGTCTATACACACACTCAGCCATCAGTTGTTAAAGTGCTGGACACTCCCAATTTCTAGAGATCTAGACAGGCTGTAAAAAAGGGAGTGTTTGGCAGAGTCCTGGTTTTTATAGGCTTAGAAGCATCATACTCACAAACTTGAAGCAGAGAGATCTACCCAAACAGAACCCTCAAAATCCAAACCAACTTTTAAACTCAATTCCTCAAAACAGCTTTACAAGAAGATTTTGAAAAAATGATTGGTGTGAAGAACATTTGTCACCCACAAAAACTCTTGTCTAGCATAAAGCCCCACATTTTCATAAATCAGACAGTTCATAACCATACAGGCATAAGTCTTCTATAGACAGTTCACCAGATATGAACTTACTCTGTCAAGGACTACTGTCAAACCCTGAAAAATTGTGGAACTAACTTTGAACTCCTTAATGTTGGTTTATATTCAATATTGAATCCAATCTTAGGACCTCACCCACCACTTCTGTAATGCAATGCAACTGTTCAGAAACAAATGTGGCCTATGCAATATATCCAATCATAACCCAAACCTGTTTGCTTAGGTTTTCAAAGGCCTTTTGTCAATTATACAATGTCACAACACCTCAGTAACCAATAATCATATTTTCTTTTGGCCAGCATCCGTCTAAGAATTATAAGTGTGCTGACACTGAAAGCTACATCATATTACTCCAGCTTACTCAATTTCTGGTTTTCTTAGTGCTTTTGAGGGAGCCAGCAACAATTTCAGCTTCCAGGTTTTACATCTACAACAAAAATACTTCGTTTTGGATGTCCAGCTGCCTTCAAGTTCAAAGTAATCTTTCATTCATCATTAGAACATACTATAATGAAAATGCTTTTGACCTCAACTTCAGTCTTTTTAACTAAACTCACATGTGCATACAGATGTTCTTTCTTGTAGATAGTTCTTCAAAGACCACATAATATAAAAGTGGTCTTCACAATACTATGAAAATTTTAAAATAGAGTAAAACAGTCACTGTATGATGGTAATATATTTATACAGGTACATAGCTAAGATTCAAGATAGCTTAGTCATTGTCTAATGAAGACAAATGACTCAGTGAGTACAGTAGCACTTAATAAAGAGCTCAGTCATTTGCTTGAGAATAATTTTAAGAGTCTGGGTTCTTCTTAAGCACAATGGAGAAATATGTAAACCATTACACAGCAATGTTACAATAAACTTTGATACTTGTCTTTTTTTTAACTGCTGAGGCAACTGTGATTAAATTTTTTCTAGGAATCTAATTACTTGTAAGGCTTTCTTTTGCAATGTGCTTTGCTGAGTAGTTTGCTGCAATTAGTTTTGCTTGTATTGTTTTAATTTCTAACTAATGGCATATCTAGGATTAAATGTTTTAATGTTTAGCCCTTTCAAAAATTTGACTCATGAAATCTAGCAGGATATATTCAAAGTGTTAACTCATGAAAAGAGCTAATGTGTTAATAATTTGTTATTCATACCTCTAATAAGTTACAGCCTTTCCTCCTAGTATCTTTTGACTGAAGAAAGACCATGGAATTCGATGTAATGTAATAATGTAATAGCTGAGGGTTCTAGTGCTAAAAATCCTTATCAACACCTGGCTCTGTGCTACACTTATTCTATTAATTTTTGTAAAGACAGTTCTGAAGAAAACAATGTTCATTAAAACTGGCAGGTGAATTGATTCACCATTCCCCAAGATAACAGGCAGATTCTTCAGATCATTAACTGGAGTCAAGGTTGATGAAAAGTGGTGGCTACCCTTTAGACATTCATTTATGTCCCACCTTTCAAATGCACCATTCTCCTGTGCATCTGGGAATACAGGTCTCCATGTGCAGAACGCTCAGACTGGGTCATCAGAAACTGAGTATGTGAGATGACAAGTTGATCTACAGAGCCAGGATCTCTAATCTTAGGGTCAGATCATCCCTTCCCTGCTTGAGCTCAGAGCCAGACACGTAGCTTATAGAGGCACTGCCCAGCAAGCCTGAATACACTGCTGAATACAAACATGAATATATTCATTGCTCAAGATTTGCTAACTTTTAGATCTTAAAGAAAAAAAAATTACAAATATCTTACTGAAGACAGTACATCATCAGTGAGTCCCTATAAAAGCCCCACTGAAGATGGGCTGTGTAGCACATCCCACTCCAGGCCCCCTGGCCAGGAGTGACACTGTCACACCACACACACAGAGCTGCTTAGGACTGGGATAACGTGTCTGCAGAAACAAACGCAACAGCTTGTTCTCCAGCAGGTTGAAACAAGATAAAAATAATGATTTGGGAAACAAAAACTAATCCTATGTTTATTTAAATGTGACAGCATTTTGTTGCTGTTCTTAAAGAGCCTCTCTGTGCTCACAAACAGTTCTGATCACCACAGCAGTGTTGAACCACAGATTAATTACTGGGAACCACAGAATATTCTGAGTTGGAAGGGGCCCACAAGGATCACTGAGTCCAACTCTTTCATGAATGGCTTGTACATGGATTGACCTGTGATCCTGGCATTATGAGCACCGTGCTCCAGCCAGCTTACTGCTCCTTTCAGGGGAAGGAGATAGGAGCAGTGTCACAGAGGGGTGTCTGGAGCATAGACTGGTTGTATTAAATACCTTATCCAATATCAAACTGCAAATGAGTGGCAAAGCAGAAAATTGAGCCCAGATTTCCCAAGTCCTAGCCCAGCATTCTCAGCACAAGAAGACCTAGGCTTTGCAAAAGTGGGCGCCTCTGATTTATTCCTGGGACTTTCGGGTTCTGATGAGGCTGGAAATATTCCAGCAAAAGAAGGAAGTGGAGATGAGTATGAAAAATGAAACAAATACACATGTAACCAAACTTCTTTGGCAACCTTAAACTTGGTTTAAACTTAGAAAGATTTTTTCCCCAGGACAAATTAATCTCTAAATAAAAGTATATGATTTGTGATATGAATTTGCTTTTTAGAGCAGGTTAATAACGTACCTAAAAATATGAAAGAGAAGAAAGCAATTTAGGAAGCCAGACATTCGAGATTCAATCTTAATTTACTGCTGAGCATAATTTTATGGAGCATTGTTCCCCAAAATGTTGGATCTGTTGCCCAGGGCAAAAATTTCCTGACCTCTCCAAAAACTGGATCAAGGAATGAGAACGGCTGAAAATATATTGGATACAATTGCTTTTCTTTTGTTTGTCCCTCTCAACTGGGTGGCTGCTGGGTCAGACAGCCATTGCTCCTGGTGCATGAAAAGCAGCAGAAAACTGTGGCACAAAGATTGAAAGGGGACTGTGCTTTGTCATATCATGTGGCTGTCACAAGTAGCTAATCTAACACAAAACTCCATTAAGTGAGAAAAATTTGGTCCCAGATTAAGGTAGCCATTTCTTTCAGACCAAGATGAAGAAGGGCTTCTCTCCTTTGCTCTAACTTGCCTGAAGTATTTTTCCAGACTGGTACCACCATGACTGTGCAAATGTTGTGGTCTTCTGAGCAGCTACAACTTCTGTGGGATAGAGAAATCCACCTCTGACAGAGTCATTGAGTAAAAATAGACACAAACTGAGGTTGTGGGTTCACCCTCAGACTGTCTTGTAGGATAAATTCAGACCTGATTAGCCATGATGGTTTACCATGATCACATACATCTTGGCAAATCTGTTATATTTAATATTTTTTAAATAATCAAATAAAAAGAACTTTAACATTTACATAAAGACTCTGTGATGTGCTTTATGTTGTGGAGCCTACATTTCTAATCAGGTACAAGGTTCCGGGAACTCAAATCACTTGTTGGAACCACAGACAGAAATTCACACACATTGTATAGAAGCTTGTCTGCATACTCCACTGTAATTGCTTCAGCTTCCAAAAGGCAGCAAATTGCTAAGATAGGTGTTTTTCAGTTTAGCACCATGCTCCCAACAAGATGAAAACAGCTTGTGGTAAATATAATAGCTAGCAGCCAGGACAATGGCAATTAGGACAACAGCCTAAATCCTGGGGTGGCTCTGGAAAATGTGTGAACGGTCTTGCTAGTGTAGTGATAAGAAGTTTAAATTAACATTCATTAGCATCCCTGGGAGTCCTATAGCAGCCCCAAGCCAAGAAATAATTAAGGTGGTGCTGCTTGTTCCTCCAAGGCTAACCTTGGTTGGATTTAAGCAGAGCTGACATCACCTTACCCGCTTTTCCAAGCGGAGATGTGAGGCTCTGAACCAGGAACGAAAAACCCCAAACCGAATGACACTAACGCCCCCCCCCGAAAACAACCCCTCTAAAAATAAAGTTGAAATAAACAACATTTAAAAGAACTACTGAAGGATTTCTATTTAAAAGCATCATCTTAATTGGCAAGATTAATTAGTAATGCAGTTGTTTAGACCTTTCATGTCTACTCGAGCCCATGAGCCCACAAGCCATAGACTCTCCATGGACACGGACCTGCTGTACATCCTCAGTGACACATAGGTTACCATCACCTATTTAAACATTTAAGACCTTATGAATAAAAAAAAAAAAAAAAAAGAAATTGAAAAAACGGGCAGTTGAGTCGTAGAGTGCAGTTGTAGGGCAGCGTTAGGTTCCACAAAGCAGAACTACACCAAGCTTCCAGTTTTCACTGTGCAAATGTGTGTATGTGAAAAACTATATGGCTGATTAGTAGCTGTAAAGTCTTTTTCACAGCACTGATTCTACATATTGACTAACAAAAGCAGGGCTTCCCTCACCCCCAGTGAAAATGGATATATTCTTCATGAGGTAACTGTGCACATTTACTTCCTGCGAAGTACTGTTATTGTCGAAGTAAAACTATTTTGAAGAGCAGGACAAGTTTTTCTGAGGTAGGTTCCTGACTTTCACTTTTGCTATATAATCTAACTGAAAGAAAAGGGGAAAAAAGTTCCACTTCTTAAAAAACAAGTCCTTGGTTTTATGCACTTTCCTGTTTTCTGGCCAGCAGTGAGAGTTCATTCCTCACAAAAGACTGACAAGGCTCAAAATTACAGCACAGAGCAGCATGTCCTACATTTATCAAAAATTTCCTTAGCTCTACTGAGTGCTAAGGCCCACATCACCCCTTCTGTGGAAAAAGTGGTAGGAGGCAGCAACCGAAGGCAGGAAGATAAAATAAAGTGCCTTTCAGGGTTTCCTTGGCATAGCAAGGCAGAGAGGAAACAGTGGAATTAGAAAACTCGATTATTTCCCAGCTTGCACTCAAGGATTGACAGGATTCCACCAGTGTCTGCCAGGAGATGGAGTCACCCCTGCAGGTCTGGGCTTTGGGGTGCGTTTGTTCAGATGGGCTGGCTCTGCTCAGGTCTCATTCTGACTGGCTCCCCCAGCAGCTGCTTGATGGGACTTGGAGTCATCTCCTGATCATGTTCATCAACCAATACACAGTTAAAATAATTGGAAAAAGGAGAAGGAAAAAGCCTTCTATCAGTTTCCTTGTCCACCTTCTAATAATAGCAACTTTTTTTTCTTTCACAGGTAAAAAAAGAGACATGAAGAGAAGAGAGACGTTTACTTCGTCTTTTACTGCTGAGTAATTGAAACTTTTTTTTTTTGTCTCTTGTATAGTAGCAGAAGATTTTACTAATCAGAGGGCAGGTTACATCATGGACCTGAGAGTGGATACTATCTTAATTTCATATTCTCAGGTGTGCATCTATCACATGGTTAAAACACTCACCAGAAGTGTGTGGGAAGGAGCAGAAATGTGCCTGAAGCTGCAGCTTCCTAGCCTGGCAAGAGGATATGGAGCTGTGCAATGCCTGGACATTTGTCAGCCAACATGAAGCCAACTTGTGAGGAGCAGAAGGGCCAATACAGTTGAGTAAGATCCTGCAAGGGGCGTGGGGCAGGGTGTTGTTAAAAGCCAGAGTCAGCGCAGAGGAGCTGCTGCTTGGAGCAGAAGTATTGCTGCACAGTTTGAATGGACTTCCTGTGCCTGCCCTGAGACAACATCTGGCAGAGCAGCCTGCTGTGCTGGAAAGGGAACTCCTCTGGCAAGCCTGGAGAAAATAGAAACACAACCACGAAGGTGGGAGAGCAGGTTTGTAACCTGTAGCCAACCTCCTGCAGTAACTGCTGCTATTTTTTATAGCCTCATTAAGCTTATTTGACACTGAGTTGTCTAGATAACCATCTACCATTTCAAATTTGTGGGAACAGCTAAATATACAAGGATTCAAAACTTCAGAATTCTTTTTTTTTCTGTAACATAAGCAGACACCCCCACAGTGCACACCAAGTAAACACCATCTGAGTCTGGGATTTTTGAGATTTTTTGATCGTAGAAGCAATATTTTTGTTTTCGTTGTAGTTTACATAGTAAAAACAGGCAAACCATGTCACTGTTTAAAAAGTGATAAATTTAAAAACAAGAAGTGAAACAGTGCAGATACCTGAAACTACACCAATTCTGCTAGCTTTGCTACACTACCAACAGAAATAGTCCTGTCCTGTTTAGATAGACTTTGTTTTGCTACATGACTGCATATGCAGTGAAGTGATATCAAGTCCTGAGGGTCCACTCCTTTGATGAGTTAAGCACACAAAGGCCCACATTTTGATGCAATCTGATATCATATATTTAAGTCCTAGACAAACTGCAACTGTGAGGAAGTGATAAACAGAACTTCCTGCACAAAGCTGCCTGAGATAACACTTTCCATGGACTGGAAAAAAAGAGACATGATTGCTACAGAACTAAAAGGGAACTGTTCTGCTCTTAATAAATAACCCTTTCTTTTTCACGTGGCTATTGCAAAAGCCAAAGCACAAGTGACTAAGATTCAGTAAGCTGTGAAGCAGTTCTACTCACACATTGCTGAAATGATTCTTTGAGGAACTGCACTTAATTCTGAGCTCCAGATCCATGTTCTCCCAAAGGCTTCTGTTCTGCAGCTGCAGCCCTGCAATTCAGAAACCTCCTAGCTAATATTTTTACTTACATTTTAAAGAACGTTTTAAAGAAAGCTAAACTAAAAACTTTAGTCAAATGGAGAAATAAGGAGGGATTGTTTAAAGAATAAGGCTAGATTTGTCTTCTACAAGGGAAAAATCCTGTAGGAAATGGGATTAATTCCTTCTCATGGAATTTCTTCCCAATTTTGCATCAATGTCACCTCAAACTCCAAGAAATTTAATACATTTATAATTACTTTGAATTCATTTTGTGATTGTTTGAGCAGCCAAGTTTTCCTCACACTGAAAGCTGTGGGGGAAATGAGCTTCAAATGTGAATATTTAATGTACACCAGAAGTTGTTTTTGAAGGATTTTTTTATTAGAATTTAGAAAATGTTTGAAATATGGAGGTATTTCTTCATATATAAATTGACTAGAGCACAAAATAAAAACCCATGGAAGTTAAAGGTCCAAAGCACATGCAATTGCTAATACAAAGCATCAAGAATTCATAATAAACTGTTCAAGGGTGAGCCAACACTTGAAAAATACTTGCACATTATCAAAAGCACAGAGAAATCACTGAAGCCTGGAAGATATTCCACAGGTGCTTCTACAAGAGCTCACCTACTCTGCAGACATCTACTCTCACCTCTCAGGGGGATGTCCTAGAACCAGCCTTGACATCAGGTCCTTCTGAGGCACCAGAAGGCTCCAGACTTTGGCCAGTACAACCTGTTCTGTATAAAGTATCTTGGCTAGCATTCATCAGTTCTGTGCACTTCTTTTTAACCTTCTGTTTACACTATTTTTTTCAGGAGCTCAGACTGTGTTACAAGTGAGAGAAGCAACTGCAGTATTAGAAAAATCAATCATATGCCAGCTATTTTTGAAACATTAAATAAAAAATTTTGCTGCTGTTGCAAGTTTGAGAAGTAATAAGGGTAGCACGATGATTGGTTAAATTCATGTGAGACAGCTTTCGGGTGATATTCTCAAGGACTTGCCTCTTGATACATAAAGAGCCATAATATCATAATTTCTTCTGGTCCCTTTTGTACCCCACACACTGCTGGTTGGGGCTACCTCTTACCAGTGTCCAGCTGTGCCCACAGCAGCCAGCTGTGCTCAGAGCAGTGCTGAAGGTGCCTGCAGCACAACCAAGGCAGAGCTATACAGGGCTTCCAGTCTGTGAAACATCAAGCTATTAAAGACAAAAGCACCTTTTCAGCAGCCTTTTTTATTTGTCCCATTTCAGAAGGCTGGGTTAGAGCAGAGCCACAGCAATGGGGCACAGCCCTGGCAGTAATCTGTGCACCAGGCACGGGGAGAGGAAAATCAGATTTGACTCTGGAGAAATAGTGAATGAAAGCACAGTCCAGTGGTTGCTAATAACCATGGTGTCAGGGTGTGCTGCTGCAGAAAATAGCAGGCCCAATGATTCTTGTTCTGATAGCCACAGACTTGAGCAAAGAAACAAATGCAGTGGATGACTACAGGCTTCCTGTAATTTATGACACAATAACTACTGCACTGGCAGCAATAAGTAAAAAAAATTAAAATAAATGATAAAATACAAAAGTGCTTGTCAATTTAGTCCTTTTTCCATTGTCTCTACATTATATTAGAAATATGGAAACTCACTCATTTTTAATCAAATTCAAAATTGATTGCTTTCCCTTTAACCTTGCACACTTCCTAATTTTATTCTGAGCTCTTGTACATTCCCTTCCCTGGAGATATTTCTCTTGCAGATGTATTAATATAATCAGTTAGATAACAATTTATATGTTTCAGGTGCAAGTTGGTTTTGAATTAAAAAAAAAATTAAATTACTTTTCTTTGGGGAACTCAAGGGCTGCTTATTCACTTGGGAATTGTGGCAAAAATTATTGAACAAACATTTTTATCATTGTCAAAACAAGTTTCATTTTCATTATACTAAGTTATCTTGAAACCAATATTTAGTATAACACTTGAGTGACTAGCTCATTGTTACTTAGATAGCCCAGTGATAGGCACCTCAGAAAGAAAAAAAATAGGTAGTAGACTAAACTCTAAGTGGCAAACATTCTCAGTCTCCTCCTCCTTTGCTATGAATACAACTGAAAATCTTCACATTGGTGGTAATCTCTTAATGGCTTGAGCTCTTTATCTTGGCTATGAATTAATTATTGATTTTTTCAACTGCAAATACAAATATGAGCTTGCCATGCAGACACTTGTGGCTACAGAAAGAGTGCTCATCTGATGTGAACCAGTGGACAGAGGAATATTTTACGTCAGCAACTGATCCTTAAAATAAATAAAATGTCACTTAAATATTGTAAAAACAACAAACAAAAACCCATTTGATTTTTACTGTTGCAAATGGAACACTGTGCCAACTTTGCTGTGCATAACAAGTCTCAAAAAGCTCTCCTGGGAATGTTTATATTGTGTTTCTATCCAGACTTCATATTTGCTTTGAATTGTGACAACAGTTTGACCGTTTTCATGTTAAAAGTTTCCTGCCTTTGTCATGAAAGGCGCTTTTCATCAATATAGACAAGAGTCATAACAGGAACTCAGGAATACTGCTGCAAGCTTTATGAGCACCTGCCTGGAAGTGCTGGAGCCTCAGGGCCACCCCTACATTCACAAAATGCCCCTGAAAGAGAGCAGAGGGCACCCAGGCCCAAATCCTGAATCTGCTGCTGCCCTCTGGGAGGGGCAAGGGCTGGGCAGGAGGCACCACCTGGATCTGCAAATGGAAGGACAAAGGGACGTGGGAAGGACAGGAGAGCTTGGAGAGCAAATCTGAGTGCAAGGATGGCAGAGAAAGTGCTCTGCTAAAATGCTCTTGGAGATGTCTGGCTCACACCCCAGCCCATTTTGGTCAGCATTTATAGTTATGAAGGTGGTTCTTTCAAATATAATCTGACAGATGATTTCAGAATGGACTATAACTGTCCTGCTAATCTTAACTGCACAATTCAGAGCTGCTGAGAATGCCACAGAAATGCTGACAACATTAAGCTAGCTATGCTATCAGTTACAAAAGATATGTACATGTTGAAAAATTTGGGGGGAAATATTATTAGTTTTCTGTTCTAGTATGATAGAATAAGAACTTTGGCAGGTGTGCTCAGATCCCTCTGCAGGGTGAAAAGCAAGCAGTACAAAGCATTTTAAAGAAGTATTTATGTACCTCAATACATATACACTTGTATGCATAAATGGAAAAATCTTGGAAATTAAGAACTCACACACATACTTGCATATCAGTTTGTGTTTTGATTTTTTACATTGAACACTGCAGAGCAGTTTGCTGTTTCCAGTAAGTCAAGTAAACTATGCATGTCCCAGTGCCTTGAAATATATTGACTTCCCCTTACAGAAAATTCTACTTGAAAGATAAGACCACGCACAAGACTGAAATAATACTGGTCAGGTAGAAGTCAGTGTGTTTGACTAGAAGAATTAGTTACCTCAAAATTCCATTGCAATGAAGAGAAATCAGAAAGTATGATTGGCCTTTTAAGTTGCTTTAGTTGAGTAACGAAGAGACTGAACTTCCTTTTTTTTTTTCAAAATGTAGTCAAATAGTGATTATGCAAAGTGTACAATTCTAAACAGCTAATTAAGCAGCAAACCCAAATCTTTACAGCTGAATAAGCTGCTTAGAGAAAGAGGGAAAAAAAGAAATAAAAAAAGCCAGAAAACCTGTGTCTTGTGTGCAAATTTTAAAAAAATCATCAGTTTCCCTAGCATCTCTCCACAGTACCTGTGCAAAAAACAATTATCTACAGGATTCAGTATATTTTCCTGTCTAAAGCTCCCAGGGGAGACACTGTTTCTTAATCAAGAAAGTAAACCATCAAGAAGGTAAAAGAATAATGCAAACTACTGTGATACAACTCAGCTTTCCAGTATCTTTGTTCAGGATGTCACACCAAAGAAACGAGAGCATCTCAAACTTTTCCAAAGGTCATTTTAACATGACCTTTGAGTTGTGTGTACTTTCTTTCTATCATATACGTTCAAAAAGAGGAACAAAATATAAGTTTGAATAATATTCACATACTTTTGGAGACATGGCAGGTTCTCCTAATAACTGCAAGTAAAAGACAATTTTGAACTTTTTCCTTGAAGTAGATTAGACTTCTAGGACCATGTAATTCCACTAGGTTTAAAGAACTATTCAGCACAGTGAAAAAGCATATTCCAAAACTGATGTATTTGTCTATGCTTCCTACACAGTGACCTTTATAATGTTATCATAGACATACTCTGGCAAAGCCAAGAGTAGTGGCAGGGTTTGTTTTCAATGCCTACTTGAAAAGTCCTGGGATTCTCTGGGCGTTGATCAGTCGAGTGTAATTTCTTTAAACTTCAGCAAAAAGCTACCAACTGTCATCTTGTAGTACTTTTTCTGAAACCTGAAGAGAACCTGAAGTGAATCAATTCTTGGTCAAGCACCACATTAGTCCGTCACACAAGGTTAGCCCCTCAACAGTGTAATTGAATGCCTTTAGCTGCTCACTGTGCACACTAATGGGCACACTTAACTATGAGAAAACAGCCATCACTACCCGGGACCCGTTTTAGCATGAATTTGCAGTACTTTCTTTTTGATCACATGTGGACTGTTTCTTTGCAGCTACCACCATTGTAGGCAGTTGTGTTCAGAGCTGAACAAAAGCTAGCAAGCTTCACACAAACAGGCACCAAAAACCCTTACCACTCTCTCTTACTCTGTGCGGGAACACTTATTAACATCTTGTCTGGATTAGGATACTTAGTTACTAAACCCATTTTATAAATTTCATCTTCAGCATTTGTTTAAACCTTTTCTCCACATTTACGTTTGTTTAATGGGGCACTACTTTATGATGCAGGTCATCTGTTGCTGTTGGGATATATACATTTCCGAACAACAAAAAAAAAAGTCATTCTGGAAAAATACTTCTGTAAAGTAAAAAAAAGAGAACTCAATGTTTTTCCCATCTTTTATGATAAAAATAGCACTTTTAATAATGGGCACTATTGCTAGATCTTTGCCTTAGCAGCTAGGAATGCTGATTCAAGTACTTTGCTTATATTATCCTGTTATCCGGGAGTGGGGTCTTCAACAGTACAGAAAACTATGTGAGACATTCTTGATACTCTATTTAACTTACTTTACTATGTCTCCAAGGTGTTAAGTGAAGTCTGTCACTGTCCCAGAAAAGTTCCTTAACTCTGTGGCTTTCACAAACTTATATTACCCATTTATCTTCCAATTCACCTGGGGATTACAGAAAACCTCAACTGAGTCACAGCTTTTAATGAGCTTACCCAGAGCACAGGGCTGAGATATCAAGATTGCTCCTCCTGTGCAAGGCCATGGCTCAGACAGGGGTACAAAGACAAGTGTGTCAGAGCACAAGCCAGACCTGCTTCCCTTCCACCTCTAGCAGGACAGCCAGGAAAAGGCTGATACTATATGATTTGTGTATTTCATTGTTCCCTAAACATGGTGGATCACTGAATTTCAGCTAACCCACAACATCAAATTTTCACTGTGCTGAAGCTTAAGATGCACGATTAACAAACATTGTGAGGTTATGAGCCTCAAAGGTCTTGCTCAGGTTACCTACCATTACCTGGAGAAGCTTTGCTGAAAATGAGATTTCCCAGCAAATTTAAGCTAACCTGAATGCGTGCTGTGACTGAAAGTGCAGCCCTGTACCTGCTCAGCAGAGTGTTCTTAGTGTGCTGCTTCTGAGTATGAGCAGCCAGGAAACCATGCAGCCTGTTAGCTCAGGGAACTTCTGCTGAAAATTAACCTGCAAAAATACAAATAAAGTGGTTAGTTTTCACTAGCACGAGTTTTCACAAAGTGTGTGGGGACAATGACAGGGAAAAAAAGGGCCAGAAAAAACGACTTTGGCTTCAACTTCTTAAAGGAATGGTGGTACCATCAGGAAGGACTGAGAGCCATGCCAGGGCTTAGTGGGAGCTCTTTGCAATGGTTTAAAACCGGGCTGTTTTGAAATACTGTGTTTGCCCTATGTTTCTATGCTGCCTCCTGCTGAGGATGCTAAAGAGCTCAGCAAAGCTCACAAACAGCTCCTTGGTAGGTATTATCACTCTTGTTTTACAGGATTGAGGGTGTGGACAGAGTTTGGATCGTTTGCCTGAAGCAAAAAGCAAGTTAGTGGAAGGGAAACAGGAAAACAAAGCCACTGATCCTTGATGCCCACCACTATGTTAATTAATAAATCGATTGTGACCAACATGCAGAACATTAAGAAATGCCCCCTGAGCATTTACTAGCAGGTTAGGCAAATGAGCAGCTGTGTAGCCACAGCAGTGCTTGCTCTGCTGCACAGGCAGAGAGAGCAGAGCACACAGGAGCAGCACCCCTGGGGCTCTGCACCCTCCCTGAGGAGCCACCCTGTAAGTCTGGTGAGAGCAAACAAGGGTAGGCAACCCAGGAAAGGCACAAGGTGGGATTTAGACGTGAATATAACCCCAAGGTTCTACCATCAGTGTCACATCTTGAGGGTGCAGGGTGTTGGCTGGTCTTAACTTTGTCCTGCCCATGGTGGGGCTCTGCACCCTGCACAGCATCTTGTTGGTCACAAGATGCAGGAGGGAGCCACTGTTTTGTCATCTCTGACAAGTCAAGAGGAGTGTGCATAGCCCTGTGTGGCTGGTGTTAAGTTATACCACTCCCAGCTGGGAAAACAACTACAGCTATAACGCTATTGAACGAGGAGGAAGTATTTTATTTTATTCTGTTTCACAAACATAAATTACATAAGGGTACAAAAATCTTTGTCATTGCTTTAAAGCCCGTAGGAAGCCTTGCAAAAACATATATTGCAATAGATAAAGCAATACTTTACTGCTCTGTATAGAGTGGTAAAAATCAGATTAACACCCATTTTATCATAGTTTCTGAGCCTGCACTTCTGCCTTTCCTTCACACCGCTTTGTATTGACATGAAGGATGGCACACACTGTGGGGTAATGGATATTCAGATCAGGAGTTGCTAGTTGGCTGTTAAGTATTTTTATCTTGTGGTTTTATAGCCTCCCCTACAACAAGCAAACAAGATGCTTCTGCCCTTGAAACCATGAAGGCTGCAGAGTTAACATGGCCCCTTGAGGTGACACCACAGAGGTAACAACAGCTGATGTGCACAAAGCAGCTGGGCCCTCTGAGTAAGAATGGTGTGTACTAATTAATTTTCATGTGTTTGAAGTATTAATAGTGGTGCTTGTAAGTATTTTTTCTTTTTGAAGAAGTCGTCTTAACATCCTAATGTACAACATTCAGTTTTCATCTCTCAAAAATTCCCAGCCGAGGACCCAGTTATTTATAACATATGCTTAATTAAAAAAAAAAAAAGTCCAAACTCTTCTTACAGCTAGTTCCAAATGTGCTGTATTTCATTCATCCAGACTTTGGGCAATGTCTACTGTTCATTTTTGAAAAAAAAATATCACACACAAGACTTGGGCAGAACTGAGGCATTGAAACTTGTAAGTGTGTAATGCAGCTCCTTCCCCTAACAGTGGGGGCAGATTTAATTTCCCTGGCATTGACCCTTTGCTGTGTGTATGAGCAGGCAGGCCTTTCCCAATCTGACCACTGTTGCCTGCCTCAACACATCTTAGATATCTCGTCTCACCAGTTTTCTATCTGATGCTATGGGAGGGCTTATTTTTTCTCCTCACAAGCATTTCTAACCACTAATAGAAATGCTGGTTTATTGACCCAGAAAGAAGACCCATCAGCATCAGGTATTTCTGTGAGGACCTTGCAGCAGGACAGCAGTGTTGGCAGCCACAGGAGATGGGGACACTACCACACAACAAACCTGAGGGCTCACATTGCTTCAGGGTCTCTTTGTGTCCAGCTCATCCACAGGGACTCACACTCTCTGCAGTTCTTCTTGTTCTGCCTTGGCAGAGCCCAGGAGTGGGAGCAGTGACAAGGATGGGACAGAAGTTCTTTGGAGGAGAAGGGTAAGCTGTATCCTGGGAGACATCAGTTCAGTTCTTCACTGCTTCCCAGGCTCCAGGGGAACACCAGTCTGGAGATCTTAATCAAGGAAGCATCTGGATGTCCAGTTTTACTGCCTTTCCCAACTAGCTAGCATGCCAAGGGCTTCCTCTCAGTTCCTACACCAGGATGTGCATGAAACTGACCCATGACATTTAGACAAGATAAAGGCATGAAAGGGAGCAGAGCAATGTCTGAAACCATTCACTGGGCATGGATTGCAATCTAAAGTGATGTACATTAGGAAAGCTTTTCTAGGCAGGAACAGGAGCTGAAAATGTAGGCTCCAACATCTCATCAGTGCCACAGAGTTTAGCAGCTTCTCTTTCTTTAAGTTTCCCGCTGCATAATGCCCCAGGCACAGACATTAGCAAACACTGTGAGAGGAGTGACAATAACAAATAATCTGTATTAATCGGGGAACTTTATAAAATAAAATAAACACTGTAAGAGTAATAATTTCCTATGCCATTTTATCCTCTGAACTTTCTGGAGTTGGTTGAACTGGCACTTAACAGATATTTGCTACAGCTTGATTTCAGATGCATCCATACAGATTCAGAATAAACAACATAGAAACAGTTCAGGAACTTTGAGCTTCCACTACCATGATCAAGAGCAGAACACAACCCAGTGAAGGACATCCTGAGGCCAGACTTGGGAAATGCTTAGAAGATCCAACACAACAAAACTCTTTCAGGCAGGAGTGCCATACTATAAACAACATATTAAAGGCAACTTCCTAAAACCTTTCCTGGAAAGAAATTTCTGTCATAGTTCAAGGCATTTCCCTGACATTTTCATCTTTGTTCTTCCAATCTTTGATAGTGTGGGAAGGAAATCAGAGGGCTTGTGGATATTGCTGCTACCCTTCAATTCTACTGATAATAGTTGTGGAAACATACACACAAGAATAACTTCCTGAATGAAACAATATTTAGCGCATATAGAAGCCTTTGTTCTTGCTGCCTAGAGAATATATAGTTCTACACAATCACAGTGACTTTTACGTGACCACTAGGATGTGTGAATGCTCTCTTCGAAAAAAGAAGCAGGCAAATCAGGTGGGTTTTTCCACAAAGAAGGAACAAACAGATTCATGCTAGCTCCATTTTTCTTAAGCCTTTTATCATAACAGGAAGTATTACTCATTCTAAAATTGATGCTGAATTATTTTACAAAAAACCTATGATAGACAGTGGACAGAACTTTCTCCTTTTATTTTAACACCTTAAACAGATTGTTCAAAAGAAGCAGCCAGTGTGTCACTAGCTGAAACACATTCAGTCACTGGACTGAAGACATAGGGGTTTGATAATCCTGACCTCAAAATTACAGAGAATCTACATGACTTTTTTCTGACTCTGACATAAAAAGAAGAGAAATTTATGACAAATCTACCTGTCACAGCAAGATGATAAAAAATACCAAGCAGTTACATTTTTCCCAGTGCTTAGACTTTCTCATTTTGTAAGACAGCAATAACTGGGGAGTATAAAAATAGCCATATTGGGTCAGACCAAAGCTCCACATACATAAGTATCCTCCAGCAGTTAGAACTGGATAATTAAGAAAGAAGGCAAGAACAAAACAATAGGAGAAAACTAAAACTAAACAAAACAGAGCAAGGAGAAATAACTTCTTACAACTATATACACTTACCTACTTATTCCATCAGAAATGCTAAAGGACAAGAAGGACCCAAGCACTAGTCCTCATAGAAGGTCTCCAGAAGGAAAGCAAGGGAGAAAACTGGACCAGAAGAAGTAAATTAAGAAGAAAGAGACAACAGGTGTTCCTTATTTTTGTTTGTGGCAGGTGAGTAGTAGGATTTTCATTTCCTGAAGCAAAACTCGACCCCCATAAGAAATCCTGGGGGGTATAATTTTATCAATCTTAGCTTTTCCTTCCTCTACACCGGAACATGAAGAGATTATTATATTCAGCAATTTTATTTTCTAGGCTACATGATTTTGAATCTGCACATGTTAATGCAGAGTGCTGTCTCTAATGCCTCTTTAATTTCAAATCAATACAAAATTCTGATGTTACCTAGTGGGTTAAAACCCACATAATTTTCCCCTTCCAAACCAGTATATGACACACTTATCCAAGACATCTCAACAGGATGATTTGAATCTGTCACTGAATGGAAACAAAGCTNTTTTTTTTTTTTTACACTTTTGTAGAACATTTCTTTGTTTTAAAGAGGGACTTTATTCCCTTTTTTTCTCCTCTGGCTGGAAAAGTTGAGAGAAGTCTTTAAGTCTTTTGTTTCTTATATCAGACATAACAAATTTCAAGTACAAAGATTCTAATTCCCCTCACTCTTCACACCTTGCATAGTTATTCACCCGAATCCTATGTCTGAATTAATAGCATCTGGTATTTGTAAAATTAAACACAGCAGAAATTTGACCTGCAGATTTAAATCTACACTGTTTTGAAGTTCTTTATGCCTTATCAGAGAACCATAATAGATTTCCCCATGTAACAAGCCAGTGTTTTATTTCATTTATTTCAGCCTAAGATGACAAGGACATAATCATATCTGTTTCTCTGTCCTGCCAGATGCCTGGGTAAACAGTTAGCATTTACTAATGCCTAAGATCAAGGCATGTGGGGAATAGTGTGTCTCAGTGTTTAATTAGAGAAGCAAAGTAAAAATAACTCTTCTGCATTAAACACATCAGCTTTAAAGTTTGAACAAACCTAAGTGATTTCTAAATTGAAGCCTATAAAGCATCCTGATGACTGCTCCTTTATTCTTTCTGAGTATACTTGAGATTATAGCCTTTATCTGTATTTATAGTTTTATTCTAAATCATAACCTAAGAATGTCTCTTCCTTTGGTTTTCTGACTGGAAGACTGAGCTGTGTTATTATTGGGATGAGACATTGCTGGCAGCCAAATCTCCACGAGGAGGCCAGGATGGCTTTGTCCACCACATAGACAGGGAGGGATTTTATTCAGAAATTCAGTGGAGGCAGTGAGGCTAAAACCAAATACTTTTGAAGATCTTATCCTAGTCAGGCTATTTCATCCTCTGTTTTGCTCTATTAGGCGAGCACACAGAGGTTTGGGGTTTGGTACTACCCCAGACCTGCCCCATCTAAGTGGTGGTTACATAAATAATACGCTGGGCAGCCACCGTGCTGACCCATCAGCTAACGAGTGTGGCACCGGCAGCAGGGGTCGTGTGGGAAATCAGAAGAGACAAGAAGTGAGAAAAGAAGTTGTGTGAGTTCTTCCTGCCCTTGGTTTATCTTTTTTTTTTTTTTTTTTTGGTGCCTCCACCCACATCATCTCCCCATTAAAGCCATGGCCAGGGCAACCCTGAGAACTGTGCATGTGAACAGGAGCATCTTCAGCACATTAGAGGACTTCAAAGCATGACATTCACCATTTCCAGTAACAATGTCAAAACTGTGAGTTGCCTCGTTCCAGAAAAGTCAGAAAATTGAGAAAAGCATATTTGTTTTACACATCACATAGGTTCTTAGTTGCATTATGATACTTTTCGTCCTTAGCTGCACATCTTCTAATTTCTCTTTGACAGTATTACAGGGCCTTTGAGCTTTTTTTTTTTTTTTTTAATGAAAGACCAGTTTATCACACAACAGCAAGAAACAAGACTGAAAATGAACTCTAAAACCTGGTGCAATGGAGTGCACTGCGAAGAGCTGGCGGCACCTCTGCTGTGTGACCCTGGGCAAGCCTGTGCCTTTTTGCTCCCTTTCCGCTGAGTAAATAGATGCCAGAGGGGCAACTCTCTGTGTACCAAGCTCACACGTGAAAGCTGCTGAGACAGTGAGATCACAGAGACCTTTGCTTTGGTGTCATCATCCTGGAAAGACAGAAGTACTGAATCAAAGGCATCAGGTCTTTCATGTGAATAAAGTGCTGATCCCACAAGCTCTGAGGCCTCTGCTGACTGGCACTGCTGAGCACAGAGGAGCTGCCTTTCCACCAGGTCAGCAAACAAAAGGTGCTGTTCCAGTGGTCCCAGAGGCCGATACCACCTCTGCAGATTCCCGTGAGAACGTCAACCTCCATGCTAGCACAAGTGCTGATCTCAACCCACCATGCAGATTATTTTGTCTTGATGAAGATCCAGAAACATGCATTATATTAGAGATTTTGCAGCTCCAGTTGTTGAGCCTGGAGCATAGGAGGAAAAAAGCTACCTGGGCTTGTCAAACACATAACACGGGAGCTGCTGTTGGTAGAAGGGAAGCTCTTTATCATTTTTAGCTGCACAAATAACTCCATTTCCTAGCTGGAGGAGGACTCCTGGCACCCAGAGCATCTCTGCCCCTCCTCCTAGGCCCTGCAGGGGGGACAGGCTCTCTGAAACCCCCCAGATGCTGCCACGGCATCCAGCAAAGGCAGAGCCACTGCGCCCCTGGGGACAGCACAGAGGGCGGAAGGGTGAGCCCAGGGAAGGAAGGAGTGGGTGGACTGCAAGTATGCACAAATATGCATGCCTCTCCTCCCACCTTCTAGTGGGTCTTACTGGAGAAATTGTTTTAATTCCCCATCTTCTGCCCTTCCCAAAGCAGAATCAGAAACCAAAGCCCTGCTGCCTAAATCGCCACCGGTGGCAGGGGAGGATTATTGTGCCCTGGGGCTGGTGATGGCTGAACACAATCAGCAAGGATGGGAAAAGAGATAAGTGGCACCTGAATTTCTTGAAACAGCTTGTGTCCTCAGATTTTGGACTTCTCCACAGAGTATAAGCTGTCAGTGCCTGAACTATTTTTCCTTCTGTTTTGGTGGGGGAAAATTAATTTATGCCCGTAAATTTAAAAGCACTGTTTTCAACATCCTGAGTAGCTGACTCCACAGACTTTCCTTACCAAAATCCAGCCACCAAAGGTAAATGCTCATTTAGGTCATGCAGATGCTGACATTAGCTTCAATGGGATCAATCAGGGAAAAAAGGAAAGAAAATATGCAGGATGAGTTGTACTCTTAAAAAAGTCAGTGACTTGACTGTCCTTGCACTTCTGGAGACAAGGCAAAGTTCAGGCTTGACCTGAAATTCTGCAATTCATTTTGTTTAGATAATTGTAAAAATATGCCAGTCTTCCTTAATAGATACACATATCATATTTGTAATGGTGTTACTACACTGGACAAGGAGGCTGTTGTGCAACTAACTCCCTAATTATCCAAGAGAGCTTCAGCCAGTCCTGCAGGAAGCCATTCCCTACCAGAGCAGGTGAGGGACCAAGCACTGCATGTTTGAGCAGCCCTTCTTGCTGCTGTCACATTTGTCTTTTTATTATTATTTTATTGATTTTGATAGAACTAGTAAAGCTCTACTTACGTGAGCAGAGCCTGATGAAATGGAAGGTATCAGGGGAGAATCAGAACTCCCTGACTGTTTTTAACTCCTCAGGCTGTCCCAGCAGTGCTGCAGCCCAGTCAGCAGATGGGTGACACAGCATCCTCTTCCAAACCCAGGGAAGGTGAAGGTGGATTAGAAATAAGTGTTAGATACTTTGGCTGCATTTATAACAAGATATTCCCAATCTTTTGGAATCTTTTGAGCACAGGGTACCTAGCACTGGCATATCCACATTATATGTAAGAGCTGGGGTGCAGGGTAATATGCTGCCCATTCTGACAAACCTGCCTGGGTGAAAGCACACACCTGGAGGGGGTTTTACAGCAAGAGAATTCTCTGGAATCATCTTGTCTGGCCAGCAGGGACCATATATAATATAATTCGCTCCATTTCAGTTTTGCCATTTTTGGGGAAAACCCTTTTTCTTGCTACCATTGCAAAAAGGAAATTTTAAAAAATGTCCAAGCAAGGGGGAAAAAAGGTTCCTATGAAGAAGAAATTCAAAGGGAAGAAATGGAAATCCAGTGATAGTTTTAACTTCAGTTTCAGCTACCTTGACAGAAAGAATGCAGTATTTAGATAACTTTTGGCCACTTAGTCAATTTAAGCTATTTTTGTACCATTAAAACCTGATTTATAGTGTAGGACTTATCTACTGTAATACAGGCAAATGAACTTTAGAGATCAACGCGTTATAAAATTATCAAAACCAAAGGTTTTAGGCAAAAGACAACTGACCCCTCCCCATAGCAGCACAAGTGCTACAAGAGGCAGCTGTAATGGCATAAATGGATATTTTATCAGCTTTCTGTCAGGGACTGACAAAATCATGTCAAATGAGGCATTAAAGCTCGAGTTTTGAGAAGTGTGATAAATACCAGCTAATCTACTGACATAATATACAGTGAGTCAAATATTTAGTTTTGCATTAAATCTAAATCCAACATTAGAGCATTTCCTCTTGATTAAAAAGGATAAAATGTAGATGTTATTTTATGCTCCAGTTCCCACATGTAATTAATGCTCAACATTCAGAGCTCTTTCTGACGTTATAAATGTGTTAGTAAACATGTCGAGGAAAGAGGGGAGGCACAAAGGAAACAAGTGCAAAATCTATATGCTTAATTCATATTCTTCCATTTGCAGTGGCTAATATGTTATTGCAGACACTATTTGCAGACACTTGCCCTGCCAGTGAGCAGCTAACTTCCCTGATTGCTTGTATAAACAGCCTTCCAGATCAGGAGACAGACGTTGTAAGAGAGTTCATAGCTAATTTAATTTTAGTATCATTAGGAATTAAAAGCAGGGCATTAATAGGTTCACAATAAATGTTGGCTAGGCCAATATAAGCATTGCATGATGTGACTATTAAAAGCCTTAGTATTTGTGAGTGATCACATGGAAAGGTTTTTCAGAAATTTTATAGTCTTGGGAATAAGATGGACCTAGTTAGAGAAAAGATTACTGCTGAGATATAATGAAAGATTTCAGTGTTTTTGTATCATATATTACTGATCTTAGTGGGCAAGTGAAAGTTCTGCTTTTAAATGTATACATATGTATAGGCTAGTTAATGACCTACTCATATCTAGAAATAGAATGAGACAAATCCTCATGAATCACTGAAATATCTTTATTCATTATACATTACATTCCCAGCATTATGCTTTAGCTGATTCTTGGAAGACAGAAGCTTGAGAAATGCTTTTTATAGGCAAGTACTATGACCTCAGACTCTCGTAGTTTCAGAATACACTGCACTGTAATTGCTTCTTTTCTTGAGAATATATTTTAGAAAACTTAAATGCAATCCAGCACTGTATAAGCTGGCATGAGCTCAAGTCAACTGAAAAACAAATTAAAAACACAATATAAGTAAATTCCTGCCACCTTCATTTTAGGAAATGTGTTCATTTATTTGTTAGGGAAAAGATCTCTTTAGGCTGACACTACTTGCTAAGTTTGACACATAAATCAGCATTAAGTACAACCTGCAGGATTTGGTATAGCTCATGCTACCAGAGAAATAGTTCTTCCTACTCTGAAGAACATGAAAAATCACTGAAAATAAAAACAGAATAAAAATAAATGAACACACAAACACAACAAAAAAAGAAAAATACAGACTAAGGAGACCTTAAAATGTGGACTTCAGAATTAAGTACTCATTATATTCAAGAAAATTACACTTTGATTCTTCTATTTCACTTAGAAAATAGAAATTCAATGGATTATTAAATGGATGGTTGTGTGTCAGCATGTAATCTTCAGGATGCAGGTTACAAGACATTTGGTATCTAAGAAGCTGCATGAACTTTAATGCCAGTCAAACATCTCAAAAGTTGTTTACTGAGAGAAGCAAGGCAGCCTTTGCCAGTGCACAGGTCTGCAAAGGGGAGAAGACAGCACACAGGAGTGCTACCCTCATACAATTCACCCTCTTGGGGGTAGTTGTTTTTATTCAGTTTCCTCATTTTCTTATCTCAAAACCACAAAGACCCTAAGCAGAACGATAGTTCAGAACAGTTCTGCAAATATTTGGCCCCAGGCACTTTCCTGAGCAGGCTACTCCCTGTAGCTTCTCTCTGCAGGATCTCCTGGTGCCCAGGGCTCTGCTCACAGGAAACCTTCCAGCTCTCCTTTCCACCAGGATGGCTTTCCTGGCCCACTTACCAAGTAGGAAGTCAACCCACTGTTGATACCAGCTATCACCAAGAATTACCTTTGAATTGGTGCTTAAAAGGGTTTAATTGTTCCTGTAAAAAAATCACAGCCAAATTTGCTATCATTCCAAAAACTCCAATGGTAAATCAAGTTACACAGGCTCTACACCATCTAAAAATGGGTTTGTGCTATTTTAACCTGAGAAAGGTTGCAGCATCATTTTGGACAGAGTGGTTGATCACAGTAACACTGGCACAACAAACTTCTCTGGCTTGGCAGTATAAGTGAGTCTTGGAACAGCTCTACACAGCTTCTACTCTTTCTGCCCAATTCCACAGTCAATAAAGAACAGTGCAGGGCCGAAACATCCCCTTCCTCACGCCCTAAAAAGGAAATACCCAAAAAAATAGAAAACAAACCCAAACTCCATACCCTGAGTAGTTTTGCTGTCTGAAAGAGCTAAATCAGTGTTGTTTTATTAAAAACTGGGTTTTGTCCTTTTCATGCCCACTGTCTTGTGTTACAACACAAAATATTTTCTGGCACCTACCTAATATTAAGGAAGACTCCCTGTAAATGTCCTCAAATTTGTGTTGATCTCATAATTTATATCACTGCCTTGTGCAGAATGTAATTGCCAATTTACATAACATCAAAATACAACACTAGCAGTTTTATTTGCCTTGCACTTTGCACTTCGCACTTCAATTCAAGTACCTAAAAACCTAAGTAACAACTAAACTGGTGGTTTAGGAGCTACTCATGTATGGGAACTTCAAGCAATAATAGGTAAATTTAGGAAGATAATTATATTTCCTGAGAAGTTTGGAGGCATATGCTCTAAGATTGGGGAACTGGCACATTTCCTTGTCAGTGCTGTATGCTTTTGTCCCTTTTCTCATATTTTGACAGTCATTTTTCACTCCAAAGAGATTTTAACTGGCACGTGCAGTGGCACAGAACCAGAACAGACATCAGTGGGAATATCCCCAAAAACTGGGAAATCTTGGTGTTACTGAATTTCTTCTAAATTATTTCTCTACTACTACTATGTCTCATTAACCCTTTGTGAAGGGGGAAAAATACAACCCAGGTCTTCCTTCATCTCTCATTCTGGGATTTGTTCATAATCTTGTTACATCTTTTCACTGAGAGTAAAACACATCTAGCTCCTTCCTGAGAGTTCATCAAGTTCGTGTGACTCATGTGAAATTGCTTGCAGGAATGAAGAAGTTCATCCCAGATTCCTTCTGCATGGAAACCAGCTGTCTTTCTTTGAACTGATCTAAAAACCAAAGTACACAAGGACAGAACCCTTGCCATGTAGCTTTTGAAAAAGCCTTCCTACATAACTGTATGTCCATTGACTGATCATTTACCTTTTCTGGGATGAGCATCCTGCAAAATGAAAATGTGTTAACCCGAAAGAATGTGTTCCTATGATGTTTGGAAATGCAAAAAATGCCACTGATTGCTAGCAGTGCTCACATCAGTACTGTGCACATTATAGCATATAGAATCCAGGAGGTGCTATGCAAAGTCCTCTTTCAGCAGCTTCCAAAGTAACAAGGAGAGGCCCAGGATGAGTTGTTCTTGCTGCTCTGGAGTCCTCAGAGCATCATCACCTTGTGCTGCCATGCTGGTATCTTCAGCACCTTCGGCATGGGGCTTCTTCCTCCACAGGAATGCCAAATGCTGCCTTAGTTTACATTTATCCTTAAAACAACTTCTGTTACCTGGCACGCACTGAATAATTTCTTGCATTTATGTTTGATACAGCTTTAATATTAAAAAGTTGTTATTTTCTACTTCTATTTTCCACACTGTTGATAGGGTTCAAATAGAAAAAAAAAAATTAAAATATTTAGAAGTTCAAGGTTAATTTAAGCAAACATAAAAATACATTTAATATCATTCTTTGCCCTTACATACCTAGTGCATGGTAGTCGTTCAAAATCTCTCACATGGAGAAAGCTTATTCGGATGCTAAAAATATCACATGTTTACACTTCTTAATCACCATTAGCAAATGATTTTCCTAATGCTTTAGACAATATAGTAGCAAAGTGCAGCTGCTTCAGCCAGAATGGTATTTTAGTGATTTTTAAGAACTTAATGAGATCAGGTAATTGACTAGTGAAGCTAAAAATTTTACCTTCAATTAAACAATCAACAGCTCAGTACATCAACATAACCGTCTTTGCCCCTCCACTTCTCTGATATTAAATCAATATGTGGGTAGCAGTTGTCTAAGAAACCACTTCCTCTGTGTTTCTAAACCAGTGTTCAGGACCCATTTTAAAGCATTTATTCAATCTGTCTGGTGTAATTTGCAAATAATGGAAAGTATGTAGTAATGCAGATTCCGTAATCAACTAAGAAAAAATAAGACCTTAATCCATTTGTTATTTAATGGCATTATTTATCCTACATCTGTTCTGGTGCTACCAACAAATAACTTAATACTTTACATACATTTTAAAGTATCACTGTGTGTGCCTCATTTGCCAGTGCTAGATTATTCCTCATATATGTAGGAAATAAGATTGTACAGGCTGTGTTAATGAATCCTGCCATTGATAGCTCAGGAGACAGTCATGAGGCAAAAGTATCATCTTTGAAAAAAAAAGCAACAGAATAACGAAAATAATTTGGTCAGAAAACCCCTTCCAAGGGTTATATTACAACACAGCAATCTCATTTTGGAGTGGCTGATGATGAATCAATATAAACCGCTCTCCCCAGCCACAACTGTGCATATGTAAGATATTTATTACTTCAAGCACAGAGAATTTCTGCAGTCTTTCAAAAGACTCTGAAGTTGGTCGGTTGCATCGTACCACACACTACTTTCAGAGGAGTTCTGGTGTCATGTCATCCATAGGCCTCCATGGCATAATTCTCTTCTCTAGAAAAATATTTGTTTCCATGTGCAGGTAGCATATATTTTGCTACAGCAAAAATACCAGGTGAAGGTTAAAAGGGAAGAAAAACCTGTATTTTCCATGTGAGTTCTTTCAATTAAGACATAAATATATTTTAATGTATGCTGATACTCACCATCTGCACTTTCTGTCAGTATACCCTGACTGCCCAAACACTCCCAAAGGCTGTATGTGGGGCAGGGGTAGCTGGTGGAACAAAACAGCACCATGAACAATATTCATTATGAGAGTAACACAGGCAGAAAATGGGTGTCTTTTATTCAGCTATTGCAGTGTCAGCATTCTCTTCCCGCACCACAGCATGGGAAGTGGTGAGCAACACAAAGACTATCTGCATACACTTCTGACTGAGATTTTCAAAAGCAACTAGTGATCTGATGGGGTTCAGTGCTCCCCACAAAGAGTTACCATGAAGAGAAATGGTTTTTGGGAAGTGCTGTACATCTCCTGCCTGCTACCAGAGGTGAGTTCAGGCGGCAGAGACTGCCAAGAGCTGCCATCCTTGCTGCTGCCACTATTGCTGCTATTCCACTGAATCTAATCAGGATGCTTCACTTGGAGAATGAAGTTGCAGGGGGTATTGCACCAAGGAGACAATATTGTACCAGGTGCATTACTGGTGACCAAGCCAATGTCTGTGTGAGCCTCCAGGGCCAAAGCCACAGAAAAGGGTTTAGCTCTGCAGGGCAGACCTGGTCCATCTCCTAGGGATTGTATTGACCACTGGTTTATCCCAAAATCTTACTTGGATGGAAAACTTCAGTCTGGTCCATGACAGACTGTCAGATCGGTCTCTGCCCTCTACCCAAAACAATAATTTTCCATTATGTGACAAACTTCAGAAGAAAATTTTGTTTTGCTCAGGATGCCGTGGGGCTGCAGAGCTACTGTCCCTTCCCATTATTTTTGCCTCTGAGCCCCTGAAGCCTCTACTACTACAGCTCAACTCCCTTGGCTGTTCTCACCCTGACTTATACAGCCCTGTGTTTGTTTTCAGGCAACAGAGCAACTCATTCGCAGTTCCTGCTCCCATCTAACTGGCACTGACATGCTCAGAGATTAAATTTAATCTGGTGTATTACTACCCTGGAGCCCAGAATCAACCAACAAAATGTCCTCAATGAGCCAAACTTTCTCTGAACTGCTGGCAGGGCTTCAAAATCCACCAGCCAAAATGAACCAAATTAGTGCAGACACCTTTTCCTTAAAGGGTTATCTTCTCTAAACTCCTTACAGCAGCTTGGGCTATTTCCAAGGTCGGTTTGGGAAGAACTTCCAGGATAAGTCCCTGAAAAGTAACCTCAGCCATCCTTTTGCAGAACTGGGTCCTTCTATACTTTAGGACTACAACAGGTCTCTCTGATTGACTTTGTGCGCTAGAATAGGTTTTTGGCTGTGTAAGAGGGTTCCTTATTACACAGAGAAGGAAGTGGAAGAACTGATGTGTGTAAGACAAAGTTACTTCTTCCCCTTTTAACCTGTGATTTTTATCCTGATAGCTGCAGTAAATCATTGAGATACAATTGCAGGGTAGTGGGCAGTCCTGACTCATTTCAAAACGGCTCTACCCTCATGTGGGTGTATTCCAGGACAAGAACTCTCAGTATGTCTAGACTAGGATAAAAGCTGTGTTTTAAAAGATACTAGCTAACAAGGTTTGACTACCATGATTTGAAACCTTGCATAGACAGGACAAGTCAAGTGCTAAAAGGTGTTTAAAAATGTTTGCTCAGTCATTCTAAAAATACAACTTTCATACTTGTCTAGACAATGACAGAATACTCCTTACAATGGCATGCCCACTGCAACAGCCAAGGAGTGTAATAGCACAGGAAAGGATCAGTAAGAATTTTCTCCACACAGTTCTTCAAAGCAATGGCACAGACTGAAGTGCAGGGAAACCCTGAAGGGTCTGTCTAGACAACAAGGGGAAAGGGATACTTTTTTTCAGTAGATTTAGTTCAGTCAGCAACTCTGTTTTCATAAGCAAGACCTACTAAGAGCCTACTGATATAATCTGCCAAGTTTTAGCAGGTGATATTCTGGGCTCCTCACTGACTGCAACTCAGCCTGCTAAAACCATGTTAAAAGTTTTGAGGTCTAGGTGTCTGTCAGATGGGATTTTTAGTCCTTAAATAAGCTTGATTGAATTAGGTCTCCTGGAAATGGCCCCTTCCCTAAGGTTGATGAGATTGCACCTCATTTTTCATGCCCATTCAATCTTTTAACCCAAATCATTTGCCTAAACTGTACCAACAAATGCAAAGTTCAGTTTGTCTTTAGCATCAGTATTTCTAGCTGACTGTGAGCACAGATTCATTTCCTACAGGTCACCAATTTGTTTTGACTTTGACTTTGTTTTCACCAAAATGTACTCAGAAAAAACCCTTGATCAAATCTGCTCCTTTAAAGAGCTACTTGAAAATGTCTAGCCCACATGCTTGCACACATACCCACTCTAACAATTGTCTTGTAAAAAGTCAGCAGATAAATTCTTAGTCATTAATACATATCTTTACACTAGTTTGCTCCTACCAAGCTTACTGGAGAGCAATTAGAGATATAAGAATATCTCTTTCCTAGAATTGTGCAAGTATCTTTGACATCTTGAACAATGCTTTCAGGAAAGAAAAAAAAAAAAAAAGAATGAAAAATTAAGAAGTCACTATGACAATTCTAAAACAAGCATAAGCACAGCCTCTCAGACTGTTTAATAGCAGGCTCTGTTTCACTATGTAAAAAAAAAACAACTCCACGACAACAACAAACCAAAACAAACAGAAACAAAGCCAAATAAACAAAACAAAACAAAAAAACAACACACCCAAACAAACCTGCTAGTTCTATTTATTAAGGCTTAATGACATAGGCAGATATCAATCTGATAGGAAAAAAGATCTGTCTCTCAAATAGTCCCATTAGAGATTATGTCTTTATGACATGGGTGGGTATCTAACATTCAGGGGGAAATTCACAAGTCACCAACTCAATTGAAAGGCTCCAGCAAATAATAATTTGCTGGTATAACTCGAAGTGACCAAAGTAACACAGTCTGGATGTGCTTGAGACTCCCGGGGTTTAGCAGTCATTTGTCAATAGCTCCCATACAACGGAGCTGTGAAATGGAGCCACTTAAGTTAGCATGATAAGGCTTTTACACGATTGTGTAAAGTTTTTTTGGCCTTGACATGCACCATCTGAGATATTTGAGAAATACACATTGATTTCCTGTTTTGGGTAAATAGGAATAAGCAAACCTCCTATGCTCAGGAGGCCTGGAGCTGGTCCATGATTCAAAATAAGACAGAGACTCAATTGTCAGCAAAGGCTTTTTGGTAAGCTGTTGTCACCACAAGACCGGGACAAAGTCCTTACTAAGCCCAAACCAGCGCTAAACGTTAATGGGAAGTTGATCTGAATCAGATCAGCATACTCTGACCTGCTGTTCATACTTCTTTTGGGTTTACAGCTCTGTCTGTCTTGAAGCTTTCTCATGTGCTAAAATAATGTCTTCAAAAACTAACATTTTGCATACATACATACATGGCTAAAAGGCAATAATACCCATGCACGGATTTTATTCTCTGAATTATTTTTTTTTTGTCCTCTGAGGAGACATTTAATAGCAGATGTCTTCCAGGTGTAATACCATTTCTTGTCATCCACGGAACTGAGTGGATGGATAAAACTCCCTTTATCCGATATGACCACAGGAAGGTCCTTTTCAGCGAAAGCAAACCATTAGCAGCCCTGAGTTATTATTTCCTATTATTGTGCAATAGAAGAGGCTCTGGACATTTCAGTGTGAAGGATTAAAGTGACCTGCTTTGCAAACATCGCGCATCCGCCTTCCTCCTCTCCCCGCCTCCGCGGCAGCACGGGCGGCGGGCGCGAACGCGCAGCCCCACGCGTGTGCCGGCCGGGGGACGGGCTCGGCTTGCCCGGAGTCAAAGTACACAGCGGCTCGGTCGATAGCCTATTAGGCTAGAAACAGTTCTGCATATCAAAGGCCGACGAACCTAATGACTAAAAATATAAGTACCTGACCCGGAGGATTAATCACACACTGTCAAGCTGAAATTGGTGCAATTCTTCCAATCATTAACGTTTTGCTTACAAAAATGTGCTTTTCTGTTTGTTTTTCTGCTAAATGATAACCATTTTCAAGTTGAATCGGCTGATAAAAAAGTCGAAAACAAGACGGGAGTTGTGCTGGAAAGGTCATACGTGCCAGTTCGGCATGGAATAGCCAACGGGCAAACAAACAGGACAGAGCAGGGTGGCACGGAAGGGGCTCGAAGGTTTTCCCGAACGGTGTAAAGTACTTTGGTTGTTTTTCTCCTGCCAAAGAGAAGCAGAGACTGATCGCGGAGGGACACTCGTCCGCCCCACCGTGGTCATCCCCACGTCCGTCTCCCCCGCGTGGAAACGAGCTGGAGAAATTAAGGACAGCTACTGGGGGGTTGCTTCTGACCGGCAGCTCCGCCGGCCCCGCCGGTGTGTTTTACTTCCCTAAACCCCCTCCCCGGGTAGGCGGGTGAGCAAGTACATACAGACTGCCCGGCCTGGGTTACAGCGCTGTTTGTCACCTGCCGCGACACCCTGGAAATCCACATCCCTGGCCAGGCGGCTGCAGACGGCGCATCTGCGCTCCCCACCTGCAGGGAGCCGCCAAATCCCTCCCACGGCGGGAAAAGCGCCTGGGCTGGCGAGCCCTGCACCTCGATGTAATACATTGCCCGGGATGCGACCCCGCGCAGTGCCCCGGGCAGAGCCCCCGCCCCTCCCATCGCATCGGGCCCGGCTGGCTCCCGGCTTGTCCCGGCCGGGAAATGCCGGCATCAGTCCCCGCGGACATGGGGTTTGCCCGGGGTCCGCTCTCACCAGCCGCGGCCGGCTGCCCGTCCGTCACTGCCGCTCTGCTCCACGCGTGTTCCCAACCCCACGCGAAAGCACAGACATAACACGAAGTCGCGTTGAAGAGTTTCAGGCCCCTTGATATGGGTCGGGACAAATAAACAGATAAAGAAAAACAGACGCGGACATCATCTTCCCGGGCACTCTCTGCTGTGCTTCCGGCCCTCACAACCCCATCAGCCTCCCCACCGCAGCTTCCTGGACTCACGGTGGGCTGTCCCCGTCCCCGTCGGGACCCCCGACAGCAACCCGAAAAAAAAGCCGAAGGCTGGAGAAGAGATCTCCTCCTCAGCGCAGCCCCGCAAGTTTTCCGCGCCTGTCCGTCAGCGATTCCCCGCTGGGCGCGCACCGCGCTGGGGCTCGATCCCGGCGCTAAGGCGGAGAGGGGCCCCAGGGATGTCCTGGAGCGCCCCGAAGCTCCCTTTGTCACGGGCAGCGTTAAACCAGGGGCCGGTGCCCACGGCCCCGGGGCCGCCGTGAGAGCGGAGCAGGTCGGGGGGCGGCCGGGGCCTGTGCACGGCGGGCACGGGGCACAGAACCTCCCGATCACTTCGTCTTCTCGGGCCCCGTTCATGAGCGCCGTTCTCGAATGAACCAAAGTTAAAGCCACCTATTCAGAAAACTCAGCGGATGTTTCTCAAAGAATTAAGTCGCTTAGAAGCAACATCTTGTCTGCTCTACGGGCCATCCTCCCTCGCCAGTCACTTGTTGCTATCTAAAAACATTTCTCTTGGCGCTGGAAGCCTCTGTGACATTCGGCCAGGTGTAAATCCCTGTTCCCTACGCGCTCACTGTGGCACCTGGAGGGGCTGAATACCCACCCAGGATGCCCGCTCCTGGGAGCAATTCTCATACCCCGGGTTCTGTGCTCCTTCCCCACGTCGATGCAATTTCGGAGAAAGGCCAATGAATAAGCACTGTTGACTCAGGTGGGTCAGCGTGTGCCCCGGCTGGGGTCGATGCCCGGCCCTGAGCAGGCCCTGCCGGCCCCGCTCCTCCTCCAGCCCGCACCCCCTCTGCGGCCCCCCAAGGTCACGGCGACTCCGCGGTAAACACCCACGCTTCCAGCCTCGGCTTGCCAGCCAGGTTTTCCTCCTCCTGCCACAGTTCCCGTGTGGGCACGAGCAAAACCAAAACACGCAGTGAGAGGCTGAAATATAAAAAAATATAGCAGAGAGCGCACATGAGACTCCTGCACCAAGGGCAGAAAGCTGTGGAGTGGCTCGTGACTGGCACAGTACTGAGGGAAAAGCTGCTTACAACACACCTGGCAGAGGAGAGGTTTGGGTTTTCTCCTGCCAGTAACTGGATGGCCAGAGTGGTGAGTGTTGCAGAGTTTAGGTTTATTTCACAGACATGTCCATCAAAAATTAAATACCAGGTTTTGCCATTTTTTTTAACACTGAACAAATATGTACAAAATATGAACAATGTGAGGTATAAAACCACAAGACTTTTAAAGAAAACTAGTATGTACAGAAGCAGATAGGCATTATCTTCCCACGGCTGGGTGCCTCACTTACGACCTGCAGCTGATGCCAGCTTCTGTCCTGCAGCAGGGCCCTATCACTTCCTGCATTTTCTCCTCAAATATGAAATCCATAAAAAACAGTGCTAGAGATTTTAAAGGAGAAATTGTTTTTTCCTGCAAATGGAACCATCCAAACCGTGAGGCAAAATTCTCAAAAATCTGAGAAGGCACATTTCATCTCATACAAGAAGAAAAAGGAATCTGTCTAACAACTCTACCTGACAAACAGAGGGATGTCTCAGTAGAGAGCACCATGGCACATAAAAGGGTGTGAGCATAAGGCACTTCTCGGGATGGTCAAATTCCTCCCTATTTCACAGAACATGTTTCTCTGCTTACAAAGGGCGTTTAAATTAACCTATTTAAAGTACGTTTGTTTACACATATGAAGGGCTTAGTCCTGCAATCCATGCTCACTTCCACACTAGTTAGAGTTTTGCCTGGTCACCAACAGCAGCTGACTCAGATCCCCTCCACCACCATGAGTAAGGACAGGGTGCAGGACTATATTCCAGTTAGAACACTGATTATTGTACAAACATATCTTACAAATAATTAAATACAAACCATGGTCCTTTAACCAAATTCGAGATGCCAAAACTGAACTGCTTGCAGAAAATACATATTTCTTTCTCTGCTTATTATAAAATTAGTCTGTTTGATGATGCTTTTTTCTTTCAGTGTAACGGTGGAAGTTTTCTCCTGTAGCACAATATTCTTTCAAACCAGCCCCTGGTAAAGTGCAAGCCGAGTTAGGGTCCGCTCTCTGCACGGGACTGTTAGTGGGCAGCAGTGTAATAGCCTTTATCACCTTCAATGTCCACTTCTTGATCAGAGTCATCAGAGACATCTGACTCCAGGTCCTCCTGTGAGGCTGGTGAAGGCGTGTACTGTGAGCCATCCAGAGACACCTCCTTACCCTTCTGCTCGGGGCTCTGGCAGCTCTCCGGCCTTTGGTCACTGTGACTGTCAGCACCTTCTACTTCTTCTTTCTTGGTGGCCTGGGGGTTCTCCTGCAATGAAAGAATCCTGCTTGGTACAGAACTACAGGCCACAGAGACAGGAGGCCCAGGAATTCCAGCTGTGAGCTGTGCTGTGTGGGAAAACCACCTTGGGTTTCTTGCAGAAAAAGGCAGGTGTCCTGCTGCCTCCCTGGGCGTCCTACCTATAAACCTGCCCGAGTGGGACACGGCCGGGCGAGGGCTCTGATCCCACTCCCTCACAGCTACAGGGGCTGCTGCCATGAATAAGGCTCCTTGGCGATGGTTATCACAGCCACTTCAAAAGAGTCGGGAGCTGCTGGAGCCCAGGAATCTCTGAACTTTTGTCTTTAGCAAAGCAAATGTTTATTATGAGTCTACAAACACCGACACACAGCTTCCTCCTGCCCTGATCTTTCTTTAATTACACCCGACAGCAAGAGGAGGGAGGTCGAATCCATCAGTGGCCCAAAAGCAAACGCAAAAAAAATTACTAATTAAGCTAAAACTCAACATTAAAACACTTACCACTAAAACCAAACCAAAACCCTGTTTGTGAAGGCAAGAGTAGCCCTGTGTTGGCACCTGTCTGGAGAGCCCAGTCCCCTAAGGGGGCATGAAATTCTACTCTAAAGAAAAAGCAGGCAGAAACACGTACCCATGATATAACCATGCAGGCTTGGAGAAATGGATGTGACTGAATGAAAAGGAGGAAATGACTTAAAATGGCTGAGATCCCAAGCGAGCTCTCTGGACATTGTGGCATGGGTTGGGCCCTAGCCAGCCTCTTGCCAGAATAATAGGACTTCACTAAAAAATCAACTGAAGATTTAGTTAAACTCAGGTGAAGGTCACAGAACAAATTCATCTAGAGCATGGTACTGTGATAGCTTTCTTTTCTTTTTACTTTTATATTAAAGGCTACTTTGCCAGTAAAACATATGCATCCATGTCACACTTACTGAAGCCAGACTCAGACCAAAATGTTGGAATTTTTCAAAAATACTTGAGCCAAGGGACCTCAATTTTGCCAAGCCAGGCACAGTCCCTATGTGCCATAAAAACTCCCAAATAATTACCTGCTTGAGCATGATTTCTAAGGGAAGGGAAACTGCTTTTACTTCTTAGCCTCATACATTATAACTGCTTGTGAAAGGAAAGTAAAAGCTACTCAATTTTCCATGTGGCTCCTCAAAACAATCCAGGCGCTTGTACCTGCCTTCTCCCGATTTTAACAAATACATCAACTTGTGTTTATTAAGAGAGGGTGTTTTAAAACAGCAGTTAATATTCTCCAAAAAGAACTGCCAAAGTAATTTACTGACAATTACTTATCTTCTCCACGTTAATTGGCTAAACAACATATGGGTTTACAAAACAATTAGCGTGGAGTTTTAATAGGCAGTGTGTGAAAGACAGGCATAATTGATATAGGAACTGCATTAGAAGCTTTTAACGTTAGTGCTGCCTGAACGAGCCCTCATGGATTCCAGCATGACTATTTGTCTTTTTAATCAAGGTGAAGAGGTTAAACAGCCTTTCAGATGACTTCTGCATACAACCTGGAATAGGCCAGCACGGCATAAGATAAGACAATTAAAATACTTATTTCTATAGAAACAGAAACATCTACGTACCTGCTTTAGACGCCTCCATTTGGCTCTGCGATTCTGAAACCAGGTTTTGACCTGAGCAACGACAACGAGAAAAGGTGAAGGGTAGTCTTGGAGCCAGTAAGTGCCTGGAGCCTTACCCAAGCCACAGGCAAAAAGCAAGAACCTGCCAAGCACCCCTTCCCCAGGTCCCCAGGAGCGATGCACCGACAGCAGCTGCACAGCAGGCCTGGAGCGGCCGGGAAGGGGGTGCGGTTCCCCAGGGCGGGGGCACGACCTCACCTGCCTCTCGCTGAGCTGCAGCATCTTGGCCAGGCGCTTCCTCTCCGGCGGAGAGAGGTATTTCTGCGTCTCGAACTTCTTCTCCAACTCGATGGTCTGGTCGTTGGAGAAGCGGACCTGCCCCCCTTTCCTCTTGTGCAGCGGCCGCTGGATGAAGGGGCTCCACAGCAGCGGCTTCCCTACAAAGAGAGGCACCGAGGGTCACTGGCCAGTCGCGGACACGCGTGACTGGGGAGCCCCGGCCCTGCCCGGGCCCAGGCCTGGTAGCACGCCGGGTCCAGGGCTCGCTAATTTCCTTCGCCTGATTTTATTTCTCCCAGTTCCTACTCTGATCTTTCTCCTCTCTGATTTTTTCCCCTTCGACAAACAGAGAGACCAGTTAAAGTCACTCTACGGGCTTTGGCAACATTTCCGTCAATGTGTTTCCTGTTGGTCTATCGCGCAAAGAAAGAGACCAAAAAAAAAAAAAAAAAAGAGAGACCTTCGCTTCCTTCTGCTCTTTCACTGCGATGCCCTAAAGAAACCGTCTCCCTTTCTCTGGGCCAGTGCCCGGGCCCCTGCGGAGAGCGGAGACATCGCAGGGCTGGGCAGGGGTGATGCGCCAACAGGAGGGCAACTGGGCTTCTAGGACGAAGAGCCCCCGTGTCCCCCACCCTCGGCTGGGGTCTGCCTGCCAGAGCCCGCCGGGTGCCCGCCAGGATCAGCCCCGGGCCGGGGCCAGCTGAGGGCCGAGGCGGGGCAGGCAGCGACACGCCGGGGAACCAGCCCCGCCGCGGAGCCGCGGCCGCGTCCCGGGGCAGGAGGCTCTGGCCAGTGCTACTGAGTCACGCTGTTTGTCTTTCTGCCTGCACCCTTTGCAATTTGTTGCATTGTTTTTCGAGATTTTGCTTGCGTCAGGCTTTAGTAATTCTGGTGCAAAACAGACTCAAAAAATAGGAAGCAACTGGTTATTTTAGCTGTCATAAAGTCACATCCCACACAGAGGAAATGAACAATATCAGAAAAACGGATCCCGGCTATCAGAAGTCGAGTGTTTCCTGAATTTGTCTGTATTGAGGATGTCGATAAAGTAATCAGCAATGTGCACGACTCCCGGGGAAGAGCCTGCTTCAGGCGGCCAGGAAAACACTTAACAGCTTCTGAAACCAGATTTACTCCTATCGAGAGCTCAAGGTTTCCTGTATGAACGGAAAGGGTCAGCCTCTTTCACTGTACAAATGTGGTGAGTCAGGTCCAGTTTTGCAATCACTAAGAACAAGTGGTGCAGCCCGGGCACGGGGCTCAGCCCCCGCAGAGGGGTCGCTTCCCCGGGCCAAGGGCGCGAAGCAGTCGCCGGGGCCCCCGACCCGACCCGGCCAGGCCCGAACCGACCCGCGAAGGAACCTCGGGGGCCCCAGCGAGCGGAGCCGGCCTCCCGACTGTTTTTCAAGTCATCCGCAGGAAAGACTGAGATCTGCCATGCGATCTCCAAGCATAATTAAAACTCCCCACCAAAACCACACGCGACATTACTAAGGACACTCTCAGAGTCACTTGGTTTGAAGGAAAACAAATCTGAGTCACCGCGGCCGCGCACTGTGGTCTCGCTGACAGAGCCGGAGCGCGGCACGTCTTTTAATTTACTGTAAATCAGACGGGGGCCGGAGGGAGCCGGGGGAACACACAGAAACGGCGGGGAGGCCGGGAAAAGGGACCGATCGCTTTCGGCCCTTCCCATTTACCCCTGCCCCGACGGCGGAACGGGGACGGGACGAGAGGTGCGCGGCAGCCGGGGAGAGCGGCGGGGGAGGCACATGGCTTACCCAGGGGGTCCTGCCGGATCAGGGCGTGCGCGTAGTCGCCGACGGCGCGGGGGAAAGAGTAGAGGGGCCCGGCGTAGGCGCCGGTGCCATAGGTGGCGGTGAGGTGGTGGGAGAAGGCCGGGTGGACGGGGGTCGGCTCGTAGATGGGGGTCCGGTACGGGGACACCAGGCTGGTGAAGGAGGAATTGGGCGACGGCAGCGTNCCCCGGCCGCCCCTGCGGAAAGCCGGCCCCGACCGCGGCCGCTGGGTGCTGGCACCGCCGCCGCGGGTTTCTCTGGGCTCGGGTTACCCTTCGATAGGTTTCTATTGGCGCGGGGCGGAGCCCGCGTGGTCTCTGTCCCCTTCCTGCCACGGCGCCGTCTGGCCAATGAGCCCGGCCAGGGAAGGGGGAAACCACCCCCGCCGGCAAACACTGCCCCCGCCTCCCCGAGCGAACTCCCCGCGGCGCCAATCAACCACCGCCGCAGCCCGGGGGAGCCCGGGGCAGCGGGGCGCGCTCTGCCGCCCGCCCTGCCGCCCGCCGGGCCCCGACGGCACAGCGGGCCTGGCGCCTCCCGCAGCGGTTCCCGCTCGTGTGTCCGCGCACGGCACAGGCCCGCCCGGTTCTCGGGCTTGCCCGTGGAGGTGCGCGCTGACCCCTGCAGCGTGGCCCTGGCGCGGACCGAGGGAGGAAACAAGAAGCGGACGAGCACCCCCCCACCCGGCCGCGGGACCTCCCTTTTGGAACAGGGCGCTCCGCCTGACTGCTTGGACCCGGAACGAGTGGGGGAGTGCGTGGGCGGCACAGGCTCCTGCCCCGTGCCCAGGACAGGGTCGAGAGCACGGCGTGGCCAAGCAGGAAGTGGCGCCGCACTGCTCGCGTCCCGCCTGGCACCGACGGCCGGCACCGGGCGGCAGACTGGGGGGCGATGGGGCGGCCGGGGCCGCGCGGGGCTGGGGACTCAGTGCCCGACAGCCCGGGCAGGGAAAGCGGCATGACGGCCCGAGCAGCGCCACCTGGGCTCCGTTGGTTAAATTTTTAAGATTCTGCCGGGTGATTCCCCCTGCCCCGCAGCCCCCAGCGAGAGACACTCGCTCCGTCCAGGCGTCGCTGACTCCGCTCCGCGGGGCCGCCCCTCGCCAGCAGCGCTGTCCAGGCTTGGGCTCGGGGTGGTGGGAGGTGTGAGGAATGAGGGAGGGGCAGCGACCCCCGCTCTGCCCGCGCCCCTCAAGCACCCGCGGCCTGGCCCCGACGGCAGCGGCTGGCGCAGCCTGTCCCTCTCCGTGCGAGCGGAGCGGCAGGTGCACCCTGCGTGTCCGCAGACCCCGCCGTGCCCCGTGTTCCTCACACGCCCCCGTGCTGACAGCGAGCACGAAAAGCTGTTAAGGAATAGCAGGTGCTGGTATAACTCTGCTGCCTTTTTTTTTCCCCAAAAAAAAGGTCTCCAGTTCAAACCCACGAAGATCTTAATAACTAAGAGGCTCAGAGCAAGACGAAAGGGTGTTGGTGAAATGAAAAACAAAAATATATATATTTTAATAAAACAGAGAGGTTGGGTTTTCTTTTTCTTTACATTGTTAACAAATGCCAAAACTCACCTTTAAAGCGTGGTCTTGTGTCTTGTAAATATCAGGTACACGTAAAGCGAGCTGACAGTTTTGATTATTTTTTCTCTGTGTTCAGTCTCCCAGGCATTGCTCTTTCCAAGGGGTTTAGTTGATGTTTTCATCTGGAAGTGTTGGATTTGCAGCTTGATTTACTTAATAAATATATAGTAAACCGATGACCCGTTGCCCTCTGGAATAACGACGTGCATGATATGAGGCAGCAGAATGGAGGGCCCCCACAATATTTTACAAGCTGTCGATTCAAAATCTTGAGAATAAGTTTATGCGAAAAGAAAAAAAATGTTTTGCTGTATTATTGGAAAACAAATAAATAGAGGAAGAGATTATTCTTTTCTGACTTTTATACAAGCAATAGGCCTTGTTAAAAGGAAGTTTTAATGACACAGTTATTACATTCCACTACCACTGCATAATCCCTAACAAGAAAAATGAAGCACTTAATTTTGCAGTTCTACAGAACCGCCCCTTTCAAATTCAATTGTTAGACCTCAGCCTTCTTCCTTCCACGGGTTGGAGACTATTAAATCCGCATTCATGAAATGTCACATTTATTGAACTACATAATTTTTTAATATCACTAGTGCAGGTTTTATAGTTGATTTTATTGTTTTTATGGCCATTTGGGGCTCTAAAACCCGGATTTTTTCAATGTTGTCCTTATAATTTTTTTCACACAGTCAGAACTAATAAAATAGAACAGTTGTGACTTTTTAATGCAAGGGGTCTCGGAGTTTCAATATTTTCACTCTGCTGGATACTAAAACCAATAAAAATACATGAGATTTTAATTATTTTCTGGATTAAATAAAACCTTTTCCTTTTCACTCGTAACATACATCTTGTTTGTAGTTTCTGTCGTGAGGGAGATAATACAACTTCGGACAAAATACATTATTACCAATATTGTTACACAGAATACAGTTTTGACCGGATTTTACAGTCTAACGGGCATTTAAAGTAAGGTACTGTAGATCAGGGCAACCAAGACAGTGCTTGAGTATTTTATATTATTTTTTCTCCAGGTTCCCTCTGGAAAGCTCTCCAATTTATCTGGAAAACCCTGAGCGGGGGGGTGGAGGGAGAGGAATAGAGAGAGAAGCCTTGGGAGAGAGAGAAAATACACACCTTTCCCGATTAAAAAAGGAATGCTTTCACATTAATTTTCTTGGTATGCACTTGAAACACCACCAAGTTTTCCTGCTAATCTGGGGATTTCTGGAGGGCGGCGGGGCGGGATGCGTGCATCCCCGCACTGGCACGGTCTCAGCCCGAAGGGATCGGCTGGAGAACTCATTATTTTGTGTAATAACTTCGGGGCCCTGTCTTCCCCTTCGCTTTCCGTGAAATCACCCGCCTTCGAGGAGTTCTGAGCTCAAGGAAAAAACAATAATAAAAGCCAAGGCCCCCACTTGCTGCAGGCGGCCCCGCTGCCAGCCCCGACGGCGGTGCCGGGCGGGACCCGGNCCCCAGTGTCAGAAAATCAGGAAATGAAAGCTTCCAAAAGCAGCGACACACGCCAGGCGGTATTTCCACCGCACCTATGATTACCTGTGATAAACGCCCCGATAAACAGAATATTCCTGATTCCTTGGGTGATTATATCGGGCAATACATAAACCGGTCAGCAATTTGTAGGTGAGTGTGTCTGGAATCACAGAACACTTTCCTTTGCCTCACGAATTGTTGTACCTAGCTGTTGCTACTCTCCAAACTGGGACTTTCATCTACAATCGCATCCTCTGTGACACTACAGGCTTCGGCAGAGTTACAGCAGAGATGGATCATTTCTAGCTGCAATAACTGCGTTTGGCTGTACGGAACTAGAGGGCAAACCAGCAAAACTCTATCTTTTCAACTGCGGGAGCAGACTACCAGCAGAGTCATTCCCTAATGCTACAGGGCACTCTCCGAGAGGATCCAGCCCACAGCCATTCCACCCCTTCCCATGACTGAAAATATTTCAAGACTCTTCCAAGAGAGGTGAGGCTACAGCCTTGAACACCTTCCAATGAGGAAATAGGAGGGAGTTCACCTCTCTGATTTTCCTAGCATCGTGGAAGCCAGACTGCTCCAGACAGAGGGACGGCACGTTGCAGGGTGATGTCAGTAGGTGCTGCCTTCTTCCAGATAACTCATCTGTTAGATATTCACTTCTTTCTTACAACTTCCTCCTCCTCATCATCATGATGTGATTTAATAAATGAATTACAGCTGTAATAAACATTAAGGAAAGTCAGTCTTAAAGGTATTCATGAGATATAGCAGAACAAGACAAATCCTGGTTTAAAAAAGGGTGGACAACATATAAACTATTGTTCTAGGCAAAGCTAGCAGGACCGTATTGGTTTTTGTTCTACGCCACTATGATTTTACCAAATTTGAATCATCCAAGTGAAAAAAATTCTATTCGGAGGGAATCTCCATCATGCTGAGGACATTTAAGGTTTCAGCAAAATGGGTTCAGCTGTTTCTGTGCACTGGGTTAGAGGGAACCAGATTTTTTTCCCCTTGGCATTTAGACATCCTTGCCTTTCCCTGAAAACCCGCAGTGCCCCATCACAGGGAAAACTTCAAGAGATGAAAGCAACTGGCAAAAAGTCGGCCGGGGGTTGTCTCTTCAGTTCCTCCTTTGTTCTTTTACTTGGGATTGTGGTTTAGAGTCGGGCAAAATAAAGATCCCAAATCTCTGCAGAGAGACACAGATGCCTCAGGAATGTTTAAGCAATTCATTAATGTTAAATGAATATTTGTGGGTATGAGAGATGTGCTGCCACCAGCAAGGGCACTTTTCACCTATGCTGTCACCAGCTCTGATGGAAAAAATAAAAAAGAAAAGCAAGCTACAGGAAAGCTTTAATGGTGCTTTTGAGTCTTGTCAAGGATTTCCAAGGCAGCACATGCCAGACCCTCAGGGGAACACATTGTTAAGGTGCTTCCATTTCCTGTAGCCCCCAATATCATTAATATCTCTTCTGGGATACCTTGACTTGCAAAGTGGAATATGCGACATTTATGGCCCTGTGGTAAAAAGAAGGAACACATGGCCCCACATTATAAACATAGTTTAATACCCCTTTCTTTCTGGACTGGGCTGTCTTAGTGATTATTGTGATACAGTATCTCTGAACCAGTTTAATTCAGCTGAAATGTGACATAACTCACCAGAGTTTTCTTCTGAATTGCAATGAGGCACTCTATTAAACTACATAGATTGTAATGTTTTTTGAAATGCACTTTTCTAACCCTTCCTTGGTCTGAAAACTTTCTTGTCTGACCATTATGAGAATGGGGTGAACAATGCTGTGAAAAACAAGGCAATATATTGTTCCTCATAGGCTTATTTTTCCTGCCTATAAGTGCGGCTGAAAGCTGCTTGTTTAATTATATTTATTTGGGGTGATGGCAACAGTAACATGTTAAAACTTCTCTATATTTTTATGTGTTGGCTACACACATAAAGATTACGCCCAAAACCATATATAATTCCCAGGGGCTAGATTGCCTCTCACATCTTGCACAATCATTTACGTAAGTGCAAACTGAATCTAAGATGCTGCTAACACAGACTGCTGGCTACTGTACACCCACTCTGTGTTGATATAAATGGCTATGACAAGACACCAGACAATGGAGAATCTGCCTAAACTACAGTGATGATNCTTTTTTTTTTTCCCCAAAAAAAAGGTCTCCAGTTCAAACCCACGAAGATCTTAATAACTAAGAGGCTCAGAGCAAGACGAAAGGGTGTTGGTGAAATGAAAAACAAAAATATATATATTTTAATAAAACAGAGAGGTTGGGTTTTCTTTTTCTTTACATTGTTAACAAATGCCAAAACTCACCTTTAAAGCGTGGTCTTGTGTCTTGTAAATATCAGGTACACGTAAAGCGAGCTGACAGTTTTGATTATTTTTTCTCTGTGTTCAGTCTCCCAGGCATTGCTCTTTCCAAGGGGTTTAGTTGATGTTTTCATCTGGAAGTGTTGGATTTGCAGCTTGATTTACTTAATAAATATATAGTAAACCGATGACCCGTTGCCCTCTGGAATAACGACGTGCATGATATGAGGCAGCAGAATGGAGGGCCCCCACAATATTTTACAAGCTGTCGATTCAAAATCTTGAGAATAAGTTTATGCGAAAAGAAAAAAAATGTTTTGCTGTATTATTGGAAAACAAATAAATAGAGGAAGAGATTATTCTTTTCTGACTTTTATACAAGCAATAGGCCTTGTTAAAAGGAAGTTTTAATGACACAGTTATTACATTCCACTACCACTGCATAATCCCTAACAAGAAAAATGAAGCACTTAATTTTGCAGTTCTACAGAACCGCCCCTTTCAAATTCAATTGTTAGACCTCAGCCTTCTTCCTTCCACGGGTTGGAGACTATTAAATCCGCATTCATGAAATGTCACATTTATTGAACTACATAATTTTTTAATATCACTAGTGCAGGTTTTATAGTTGATTTTATTGTTTTTATGGCCATTTGGGGCTCTAAAACCCGGATTTTTTCAATGTTGTCCTTATAATTTTTTTCACACAGTCAGAACTAATAAAATAGAACAGTTGTGACTTTTTAATGCAAGGGGTCTCGGAGTTTCAATATTTTCACTCTGCTGGATACTAAAACCAATAAAAATACATGAGATTTTAATTATTTTCTGGATTAAATAAAACCTTTTCCTTTTCACTCGTAACATACATCTTGTTTGTAGTTTCTGTCGTGAGGGAGATAATACAACTTCGGACAAAATACATTATTACCAATATTGTTACACAGAATACAGTTTTGACCGGATTTTACAGTCTAACGGGCATTTAAAGTAAGGTACTGTAGATCAGGGCAACCAAGACAGTGCTTGAGTATTTTATATTATTTTTTCTCCAGGTTCCCTCTGGAAAGCTCTCCAATTTATCTGGAAAACCCTGAGCGGGGGGGTGGAGGGAGAGGAATAGAGAGAGAAGCCTTGGGAGAGAGAGAAAATACACACCTTTCCCGATTAAAAAAGGAATGCTTTCACATTAATTTTCTTGGTATGCACTTGAAACACCACCAAGTTTTCCTGCTAATCTGGGGATTTCTGGAGGGCGGCGGGGCGGGATGCGTGCATCCCCGCACTGGCACGGTCTCAGCCCGAAGGGATCGGCTGGAGAACTCATTATTTTGTGTAATAACTTCGGGGCCCTGTCTTCCCCTTCGCTTTCCGTGAAATCACCCGCCTTCGAGGAGTTCTGAGCTCAAGGAAAAAACAATAATAAAAGCCAAGGCCCCCACTTGCTGCAGGCGGCCCCGCTGCCAGCCCCGACGGCGGTGCCGGGCGGGACCCGGAGGCTCCGCCGCTGCCGCCCGGGCGCGCTCCTGGTGGGCGGACAGAGGGAGCGGCTCTGGCCGGAGGAAGCCGGGGCGAATGTGCAGCTTCGTGTGTCCCCTCAGCTCGGGGGCTGGCGAGGAGGGGAGGACGGGCTCCCCGCGGGAAGCAGCGGGATCCCGGCTGCCAGCGGCCGCCCCGTGAGTGGTGCTGCCACGCTGGCCCCGCAGGACGGTGCACCCGGGGCTGTGCTCTAAGACTGGCCCAGCCTCGCTCATCGGTCGCTGTTTCCCTCCCGTTCCAGCCCTCGTCCTGCGCGGAGCTTTCCCCAAGGGCGGCTCTCCGCTGATGCCTCGAGCAGCGGTGCGGGAAGCCTTTGCCGGAGGAAGCGGCGCCCAGGGCTCGGCGGGGCTCTGGAGCCTCNGGCCCCCCCCGCCGGTGCCGCGGGGACTCGGCAGCGGCGGCGGGGCCCGGTCCCGCCCGGCCCGGCGGCCCGGCTGCGGGTGGTCGGATCTCCGTCTGCCCCAGCCGCGGGGCGAGGGAGCAGCACCGCTTTAATTTAATTTAGCGTTTATGTGTCACCGCGCTCGTGAGCGGCTTTTAGGGGCGGCGGTAACGCCGAACACCTGCACGGCGGCACCGCGGGCGCGCACGGCGGAGGGTGCTGAGCTCCACTGGCCTGGCCTGGCCTCAGGCCGGTGCGTTAAAATAAANCAGCCTTGAACACCTTCCAATGAGGAAATAGGAGGGAGTTCACCTCTCTGATTTTCCTAGCATCGTGGAAGCCAGACTGCTCCAGACAGAGGGACGGCACGTTGCAGGGTGATGTCAGTAGGTGCTGCCTTCTTCCAGATAACTCATCTGTTAGATATTCACTTCTTTCTTACAACTTCCTCCTCCTCATCATCATGATGTGATTTAATAAATGAATTACAGCTGTAATAAACATTAAGGAAAGTCAGTCTTAAAGGTATTCATGAGATATAGCAGAACAAGACAAATCCTGGTTTAAAAAAGGGTGGACAACATATAAACTATTGTTCTAGGCAAAGCTAGCAGGACCGTATTGGTTTTTGTTCTACGCCACTATGATTTTACCAAATTTGAATCATCCAAGTGAAAAAAATTCTATTCGGAGGGAATCTCCATCATGCTGAGGACATTTAAGGTTTCAGCAAAATGGGTTCAGCTGTTTCTGTGCACTGGGTTAGAGGGAACCAGATTTTTTTCCCCTTGGCATTTAGACATCCTTGCCTTTCCCTGAAAACCCGCAGTGCCCCATCACAGGGAAAACTTCAAGAGATGAAAGCAACTGGCAAAAAGTCGGCCGGGGGTTGTCTCTTCAGTTCCTCCTTTGTTCTTTTACTTGGGATTGTGGTTTAGAGTCGGGCAAAATAAAGATCCCAAATCTCTGCAGAGAGACACAGATGCCTCAGGAATGTTTAAGCAATTCATTAATGTTAAATGAATATTTGTGGGTATGAGAGATGTGCTGCCACCAGCAAGGGCACTTTTCACCTATGCTGTCACCAGCTCTGATGGAAAAAATAAAAAAGAAAAGCAAGCTACAGGAAAGCTTTAATGGTGCTTTTGAGTCTTGTCAAGGATTTCCAAGGCAGCACATGCCAGACCCTCAGGGGAACACATTGTTAAGGTGCTTCCATTTCCTGTAGCCCCCAATATCATTAATATCTCTTCTGGGATACCTTGACTTGCAAAGTGGAATATGCGACATTTATGGCCCTGTGGTAAAAAGAAGGAACACATGGCCCCACATTATAAACATAGTTTAATACCCCTTTCTTTCTGGACTGGGCTGTCTTAGTGATTATTGTGATACAGTATCTCTGAACCAGTTTAATTCAGCTGAAATGTGACATAACTCACCAGAGTTTTCTTCTGAATTGCAATGAGGCACTCTATTAAACTACATAGATTGTAATGTTTTTTGAAATGCACTTTTCTAACCCTTCCTTGGTCTGAAAACTTTCTTGTCTGACCATTATGAGAATGGGGTGAACAATGCTGTGAAAAACAAGGCAATATATTGTTCCTCATAGGCTTATTTTTCCTGCCTATAAGTGCGGCTGAAAGCTGCTTGTTTAATTATATTTATTTGGGGTGATGGCAACAGTAACATGTTAAAACTTCTCTATATTTTTATGTGTTGGCTACACACATAAAGATTACGCCCAAAACCATATATAATTCCCAGGGGCTAGATTGCCTCTCACATCTTGCACAATCATTTACGTAAGTGCAAACTGAATCTAAGATGCTGCTAACACAGACTGCTGGCTACTGTACACCCACTCTGTGTTGATATAAATGGCTATGACAAGACACCAGACAATGGAGAATCTGCCTAAACTACAGTGATGATGACAAAAACTTTTTTTTTTTTTTTTAACAGAGCAGTCAGAACACAAATATTATATGTTTCAAAGAGGACTTGTGCAGCAAGATTTTTCACGGTAACAGTTCCAATGAGTCCAAAGTACACACAGCTAAATTTGATGTCAGTAGGAATTAGGTATGAATAGGGAGTGTTACTTAGTTATTTTTGTTAATGTTTTCCAGAGCTTACACATTCACTCTACATTTTTTAGCAAACTTTATCATTTTGGCATCATAAAATCAATCCCTAGATAGATTTGTTCTATATGGAGCAGACACACACATGCAGTTGCTGTTAATAGTCAAATACAGAAGCTTACAATAACCATCTAGCTAACTATTAATGCTTGTTTAACAGTGGGGTTAAAAGGATGGATCTGGAATCTGTCCTCATCTGAAAAATGGATTGCTAGACTCTCAGGTGCAGAAACTCTTCAAAGGGCTTAATTTTCACAGGTAGAAGCCAAAATACTTAGGAAGAATTGGCTCTAGAACGCCGGAGGAATTGCCTTAGAGACAAATCCAGAGGTGGTGCAGTGGATTTGGAGTCCATTGAAGCTGATGATTTTCATAAGCAAATAATTTATTTTTCATTACAGACTCAGAGAATATGCCTCGATGGTTACACATGGAAATATCTCATAAGGCATAATATTAAATAGCAGAAAGGAATGGAAGAATAATTTTTCCCTAAGGCAGATGTCTCCCCTTACCCCTGGGCTGAGGTGTCCCTGTAATGGAAACTGCTTAGCCCAGAATCAACTGACAAAGCACAGCAGCATCAGTCACAGGCAGAACCCAGCCCTGAGTCTCTGAGTCCAGAGACCTCATCATTTCAATTACACTGTTAGTTCATGCCAGAGGTGTCCGGAGAGTTACACAACAAAACTTCCATTTATTATACCTCTTCTTCTAAAAGCAAAGAAAAAATAAGTTGCTCTTCACATGAAAATAAATATGCTAATAAAAAAATCTGTATGTATCTAAAATCTGTATTCAAAAGTTTACAATACTTTCCAAATATTTTAAGCATTGGATTGACTAACTTTTTGGAACAGCTGCTCTTTCTTAATTCTTCCTTAGTTCGTCCATCTCATAAATTTACCTCATCTCAGTACAGGGGTTGGAAGCTTTAAGTGCAGACGTTAAAGTTTTAGTGTTTAGTAGAATCTAAGCCATAGCCCAGATGTTCCCTTGAAGTCAAACCATGACACCAGAGTCAAACCTGATACTAACCAGGTAGTAGATAGATGCTAATCAAAATTAGATAGATGCTAATCAAAATCTTGATCTCTAACTATACTCTGTTTATGTTAAAATGCTTACTTAAAAACCTTACAGCAAAACTAAAATGAAAAACGTAAATAAGTGTCTCAATAGTATCCTCAGCAGACAGACAGGTGACACACAGCTGCTGAGAAGAGGCAGCTGGACTTCAACCCAGACCTTAGTGCTACATCCTCAAAGAGGGACAGCTTGTACTTGTGAAGCTCAGCTGCTGCACAGTAATTCAGAGGCAGATCTACAGTCCACACTTCTGCACCTAACTCTGCTGGAGCGGACACATGCAGGAAATGCCTGGAGAAGGATCCTGCACTACACTGGGGATCCCCATCCCCAGCACTGCCAGTGAATCCCCACCATTCCAAAGCATGTCTGCTTCCAAGGACTCCAAGGCAGCCACAGACAGTGCAAGTTTTGGGGGTCATTTGTACAAAGAGCAATGAGAAATGTTGTGTATATGGGTCACATGCCAATCCACACAGTTCTTCGCATATCAAGGTACAGCCAAAGATACAATCTGTACAAAAATGGGCTTTAAAAAATCTCTTCAGATTCATAAGACATTTGGAGAGGAAATGCAGAAAGCAGACTGGCCACCAGGACAGACTTCAGAGATCCTGTAGATAGTGGGAGAGACCAATAATTATAGCATCATAATTGACCAAAATGATTCCTTGTATAATATTACCAATATGTACTAGAAATTAACTGGAGAAATATCTTCATTTAGAAGAACAGATTCTACACTGCTCTCTGTATAGCTGTGTGTTTTGATTTTGTGTAATATTTGGGAAATCTATACATTTTTCAGTAATTTCCTTAAGAAAGTAGTGCAAATTAAAGTTTTAGGATTAATTAATGTGATATAACCAATTAAAACTGAAGGTAGAATTAGCTCACATCTGTCCTTTGAAGAACATCCACAGTCTGGGAGGAACGGTGTGAACCCTTTCTGACTTTTGCCATTACATTACCTTCTAAGAGATTTGTTCTGAAGAAAAGAGATCTTCAGTCTCAGATGTACTGACCATAAATAAAGGAAGGTTTAATTGGACTGTGATTAGAGAATCAAGTCAGAATACTCTACTTTTGAAGATAAATAAGCAATTTAATATTTAAAAGTATCTAAACTAAGCCCTCTGTATCATTTAATTTCTGTGGCTTGCCAAGTTGTTTTTCTATTGGTTTTGTCTCTTTCTCATAACATTTCCCCTCAGGACTGAATCTATTGGTAGACATGACATTGCTCTTATGTAGCCTTCATAGCACCCATCTGACACCTGTAAAATATTAAACTGTAAGAATGTGTGTTAAAGTCAGTTAGCCAGGATAAGTGTGTTCTACAGATAAATGGGTTTGTTTGGGAGAGAGCACCACAGCCTCTGTCTGTATCACTGAAGGGTAAATTCCTAAAGAGTCAGGATGCTGTAGATAACCATTAAATCACAGAAAGCACAGAAGGAAGTCATGTCACCCGCAGTGCATACTCCTCAAACCTGCTGCAGTTGAAACTGTTGCAATAAAATGCCCTTTCAATTTTGCTTGTTGCATTTTCTACAGTTTTCTTCATTTTTAGTTCTTATACGGGCTTTGAATACTCAAGTCTCACTGTCTGGGGTTTCATGACAGTGAATGGTTTCTTAGAGACTATTGATAAAGCCCGAACAGGATCAGTCTTCCCACGTCTGCCTATACCCTAACTGAGAGCCAGGGATGTGCTTTGTCCACAGAAAGCCTGAACCAAAGTTCTGCCAGCATTGCCAGAGACAGTAATGTGAAGAGGACACGAACTGTGCTTCTGTTGCTTTTGGGACATGCAAAGAGCACTTGAGCCTCTCTTCACAGTGTGGGCAATGGCACTGCAGAGTTTGTGGCAACAGTTCTCTCAGCTGGGCGAGAGCATCACAACCTGTGTGCTCCAGGGAAACATTACATGCTGAGACCAGGAACACCCAGGTCAAACCCACGCATGGGGCAAGGCCAGGGATGATAAAGCCTTGTTATTACATTTTCTTTCTGTTATGCCTGTCACTACTTATGCTACTCTCTTGTCCTCCACTAACCTAGTTCCTATCATTCCTGCAGGTTTACACTTAAAATATTACTTGACAGTTATTATGTCATCTTACTCCCAAAGCGTTGGTTAGCAACTATGCTGTCAGCTCTTTGTACTTTTTCTCATCAGGCAGTTCTTCCAAGCACACAGCTACAGTTGGCTCTTCTTCTCTGAACTTCCTCCAGCCTGGCTTCCCGGTAACGAGGTGCAGAGAGCTGCACTCACCTTTTCCAGATGCTATCACACGTCAGTTCCAAGAAGAGAGACTCACTTGCTCTTTCCCTGTGGTGTATCTCCATGAGAGCCCCAAATCATATCAACATTTTTAACTGTCGCATCACCTAGAAAATTCAAATGAAAATTCAGAGGCCCTCCTTGCTCAGCACAGCAGTCACCATATCTTTTCTGCCCTAGGAGAAAAGGAAGACCTCGGACCTCATCTTTCTAACAAACATTACTATTTCTGCAGAGACCTCAGATTGTTTTCTAACTTTTCACACTAATCACGTGAATTGGCTTATTTATGACAGGGAGAGGAACGATAGGAAGTATTAACTAACCCTGTACTGGTGGTCAGAGTAAAGCAAAAACAAAGCTGGTTTCCAGTTCTCTGCGCTGAGACTGATTTTCCATTGTCGTTCCACATTATCTTCCCATTTAAGTCTGCTCATGCAATTCTGTTGTGCATCCTGTAATTCTCTTTTTGTGGGTTTAAAACAAACAAAAGGAAGTACTTTTTTCACACAGCACATAATTAAATCATGAAACTTGTTGCCATGGGAAGCCCTGGATGCCAAAAGTCTAAATGCGTTCAGAAAAAGAGAAGAGAAATTAATGGAAGATAGGTACATTGATGAATATTAAACACAGTAGCTTGCTCACAGTGTCAGGAAGCCCTTTCAGAGCTGGTTGATGAAAGCAGGAAAGGATTTTTCTGCTGGTGCCTATTTCTCCCACAGCCTCTTCTGGTCAGTATCAGGAAGAAGACATTAGAGTTAATGGTCTTAGTAAAGCGGCTCTAGTGCTCCTCTCCTAGTGAGACACACAGATGTCAACAGAATCCTGTAAGTTTAAAAAATACAATCTTTAAGCCAAAAATTGACCTCTCTTTGGACATTTTCATCAGATCTGATCAAACTGACTTTAATACATGCTGTTTACAGCAAAGTGTATGACTGAAATGGGGAATTTAAAAGTTTCATAATGGCTAGATTTTTTTTTTGGCCCAGTCAAAAGTTGAATTTTGCAGATGTTACAACTTCACTGGGGACTGATGTCAAGAGGCAAGCTGTTATCTGTGCTGTGGAAGTTGTATCTGCTCCTGGAGCGCTGTCCCACTGGCCATTGTGGTGCCATCTCTTCTTGTTGACTTTCCTCTGTAATGGCTGGTTTATCAGTCCCTCCTCAGACTTCTCAATTTGTCCCGACTGACAAGCAAAACGAACAGAGTTGTATGTGCACACACAGGAAGGAGAGGAGGGCAGGGTGGTGAGGAAGGAGAGGAGGGCAGGCTGGTGAGGAAGGAGAGGAGGGCAGGCTGGTGAGGAAGAGGAGGGCAGACTAGTGAGGAGGAAGAGGAGGGCAGACTAGTGAGGAAGAAGAGGAGGGCAGGCTGGTGAGGAAGGAAAGGAAGGCAGACTGGTGAGGAAGAAGAGGAGGGTGGGCTGGTGAGGAAGAAGGAGAGGGCAAGCTGGTGAGACAGGGAATGAGCCCTGGCCCTTTGGCTGCCACTCTTGTCTTGGCAAAGAGCCTCACCCCACAGGTTGCACCTGTTGCACCAGTCTGTAAGGGAGGGAAAACCAGCCCATAATTTTGATAGCATCATGAATTGCTTTAATTTCTTGTTCTGTGTTTGGCTGCAAAACATGTTGTCTGATTTCATCTGTACTGTTTTGTCATGGAGGTGTCTTTCTTTCATCATTTAGAATGACAATATCTTATTTTGGCCACAGCCTCGTTTCCAAATGTCTCCTGCATTATCTCAGACTATGTGCAACTGCCTTAGTTACTGCAGAAAAATTCACTTAGGCATGGTAATGAATAGACTGAAGTGATTTATTTCTACTGTTGAGAAAACTGTATGTGTTTATCTACATTATGTTGTCAAAATTCACATGATTAAAAGCCAGAAAACAGTCTGTTGGCTGAGGGCCTGCCTGACTTGGAAAGTAATGACAATGCAAGAGAATCAAATTCAGAGGCTTAATTTTCTCTTTGTCACCAGAAGCCCCAAAGTATAAAACGTTACCTTTGATTTTGAAGAATATTCCAGATCCTTTGGTTGCAGGAAGGAGGTCAGACTGCACAATCTGACTGAATTAGCCACATGCTACTGTGGCTCCACCCCATAGTACTTTAGCATCTCAATGTTATTGACTCAAATTTCCTAAACTTTGCTATAGTTTATCATCTTGTATGACTCCTGGAAGTATGAACTTGTAGACTCTATGGAAAGAAAGCTTACATTCAAGCAAAGTCTTAGGAGCAGCACTGATTTTTTTCTTTTTGTCTGAGTGGTACTGGGATGGAGAGCATGAACTCCCTGGAGGGCTGCAGCAGTGACTACAGAGCACTGTGCTGCCAAATGAGACTGTGGTTCAGCAACTCTGGACTGGAAACTGGGGGCCTGGACACCTACTTTTGTCACATTATGCTGCTGTTGGAGTTCATGCCACCACATCCATGCCTTTTTGTGCATGTTCACCTACTCCCCAACTTTTAGACTAAATTCTTCTACAGGTATGATGGACATTCAGTGTATCTTGATGGGGAGCTCTCGGAATTTCCATATTTTAAGCATTAATTAAAACACAAAAGCAGCCCTTTAAATGTTCAAGCCAAAGTCTTGAAAAAAACTAGTAAAGTATTTATTAACCCTGCTTTGCTAACAAGTTAAGATGCCCCCATGAAAAACTATGATCAAGCTTTATTTCTGTCTATCAGTTATTAAAGTACCAACCCTCAGTTTTTCCAGCATCACTTATTCTGGTATCTGCAGACTGGGGTGCACTGCTCATGCTGCAGAATATTCCCTAAAAATAATAGGTTAAAATAAACAGCCAACCCAAGCCCAAAGGCAAAGAGCTAGTCCAGGACAACAGGCAAGATAATCAGGGAATAACTAACATGGATAACCAGCAAATCATTCAAATGAATTGATTTGGCCCTGGCTGGCGTCCCTGTTTCTGCCTGAAAGCTTCACTGAAATCTAAATAAGTGGCAGTTATCTTTCTGTCTCTTCCTGTTATCTGACTCTAATGACAGCAGAGGAGAGAGGGGAAATCATGTCTTTGAACAGGATCATGGCCTTTCATTTAAAGTAAATACTGCATCAAAATGGAAACTGCCTGAAGAGTAAGTCTGCCTTGGCTTAGTCCTGAGCAGATTAAGTAACGTATTAAAACTAGACCATATCAGTTTCTTGCAATGGCTTCAGCACCTTCACTGCAAATATGCACACAGAGAATCAGAAAGTGTTATTTATAACAACCTGAAGGTGGCTAAAAGGACAGCGTGAGGTAGCTGTGAAGAGTTAAAATTCAGCCAAGGCATCTGTATTTTATGTTTCAATAAATGCCTTTAACATTAAAAAAATTACAATCGGAAAATCTAAGGAGAGTGATGTTTATCCCAGATTCAGCAATGCACTTGTAGCATCCAAGTTAAAATCGCTGCTTCCTTAGGTTCCCATGCAGTTGGTGAGGAGAAATTCAGGGCACCTAGCAATGAATCATCCCATGAGGTTCCTGTCTGTCCCCCCCAGTGCTGGAGAGATCAGGTATCGAAGGTTCTGATTTTGGTACCTCCATACAAGTGCCTAAATGAGCATAGAAAGGCTGAATTTGGGCCATACCTTGCTTTGGGAGGAGAACCGGGGACCAAGAGGTGGCTTGACAACAAGAGGACAATGTCCAACAAAGCTTCACCTGGACTGCTGAGCTCCATCAAAATCAACCACAGCTGTTGAAGAGGTGGTGAGGATTGAACTCCATCCTCTGTCACACCAAACTCTGTATGGGTTTAAGATTGGACCCCTCAGCACACCAAACACAAGCGGAAATGCTTGCAGCTCCATGGATACAAGACCAAACTGTGGTGGCATGGGAAGAGGAACATGAGCTGTGCTTTGACAGCAGCTTTTGCTGGCAGGCCAATGAGGCAGCTCTCAAAGCATGGCAGCATGAATTGCCAGCACTCCTGTGTTCTCACCCTTCTCTCTTCCACCGGGAGTGGGTACTCACTCGTCAGGGGCTGTTCACACAGCAGGAATGCCACAGAGAGGAGGAATTTCTCTGTAATACTTGGACCATATAAGATTTGTACTTTCCCTTACAGAAAGAAGAAAAGGCCCAAATTAACTTCCTTAATAATACTATTTTTAATTCTTAAAACCCCTTAGGTGACAAACTTTATTGTAGACCCAACATCTTTTTCAAAAGAGTCTGAATAATTTAATTACAAATATGAGAAATGACAGGATGACATAATATGTTTGTACTTAAAGCTTTAATGTGTTTTATTTTACTTCTATAACTTTAAAAATGTTTTGACCCTGCTTTATTGTAAAGAAAATAAACTAACAGCAGTAGGCGTAAACTCTGGAAAATAAAATGAAGGCTAAAAATGTGCAGGGACTATTAAACGTAATGGAAAAAAAAACACCTATCACTTAAGTGAATTTTTGCTGCTAAGGTGGTTTTATGTTTGCTATTCTCAGATACTAACATTTATGATAGTAACCTTTATAAAGTCAATTTAATTATCTTTATCTTTTTACAAATAATAAATTTAGTTGTCCTACAATGAAAATCAATTGTCAACATAAGCTATGGTTAACATCTAATAAAACAGCCCTCTGTAAATCCATGATTAATAAGATTGGCTTCTGTATTAACTAACAGACATCATAAAATTTTCTTCCTTGCAATAATTTGTATATTCAAGGTTCATCCTGCTGGACTGAGTTTCCTAAAATAAACTGTTTGAGTGAATGAACAAAATTTTGGCACCTATCATTATTATATTATAACCATTTAAATATATACCTGTATCTGAATGGTTTCCAAATTAATGTCATATTTTAATTAAGTCAGAGAAGATGGTGGCTATAACAAATGATAAGTGATTCACTTCTTTGTTTCCTTTACCTTCTGAACATAATGACAATGCTGCTTCGGTTTTAGTTTGAGCATTAGAGGAAGCTAATTGAAATGCGAAAAATCAATTTCCCAAAACAATCTTTACATATGACAGGGATTACTTAAGCTCTTCTATGTCACCAAAAATACCCCCAAACCAATAACAAAACAAAACCCACCCCTCCAAAACCAACCAACCAACCAAAAACCACACCAAAAAACCCCAAACTGGAATTTACTCCATTAGAAACAATGTTCACAGATTTCTATTTCCAAAGTGGGAGCAGTGGTGCTCAGATTCAGCATGAAGCTATGTAGCATAAGACAGAGGATATCTCTTCCCTCCCTGTGATACACACTTCACCTAAGGACTGGCAAAGTGATAGAGCAGCCACTGCAGGCAGTACTAAGCTTCAGTTGAATTTGGGTCTAGTTTTTAAGTGCAGAACAATAACTTCACACCTATCCTGAAACATCCCTAAGTCATTTTATAAAGTAGGGGAAGTAGATATGCTTGAAGTACCCACAAAAGAGCATACAAAACTAGGCATTAAAACTACTTCCTCCCTAGCCCAGGCAAACCCTTCAAAACACCATGGAATCTTTCGTCCATAGAGACTTAACAGGGCCTTTGATTGTTTTGTGGGTTTTTTAGGCATCATTTTCACTCTCAGTGTGTACTTTGGAAAATGGAGATTCTGATCCTTCATCTTACTATTTTACTGTAAGTCAAGTGATTGTAGCAGAATTAGCAAGACTGGACTTGTGCAGTGGGAAATCTGGCCTTGGGAAGGCACCAATCATTATTAGTACTTGAATGAAGGAAGAAAAGTATCTTATTGTGTATTTCATCTGCTTTTAAAATGCTAAAAAAGCATACATTAGTTCCTGCTAGTTGTTATTTTTTGCTTTACAAAACTTCCATGTTAATTTGGAAAAAAAAATATTTTTTTAAATTAACCTCTGGCAATGAAAAGAAAATTCTTTATTACATAAAAAAAAAAGTAGCTTTAGTGCTCTGGACATTCTCAGAATAAAATTATATATATATAGAATATATATATGTTGACAAGAACTGGGAAGCTCTGAAAAAAAATCGAGTGTACTTTTATGTGATAGTTCTGCTTATTTAATTCCTTTATTTGATCATTTTTAATAAAGGAAACGCACTTATCAAATTGAAAGTTTTGGTTGTTGTGCCTCGTTCTCTGAAGTACAATGATGAGGCTATAAACAGACCAAGAGTTACAAAAGCATTTCAAGTACAACTAAGGCGTTCAAGGGAATATTTATATAGGTTTAAAATTTTGGAGAAAAAGAAAACAATCCAGTTAACTTCCATTATTTTACAAAATTTAACTTTGTGCCACCTGGAAATCGACAATCACCTCATAAAGGAAAAACAGAACAATTTTCAGACCTAATATAAAAGAAGCAGCTTGTTTCTAACCTCTTCCCTGATGAGAGACTGCTAGACCAAGCATTCGCTCCTTTTTACCTGTCTGAAGAGCACTTGTATAGCTCTCTAACCATGGCCTCCTAGTGGTAGCTAGACTCTTTTCTAGGAAGCCAGAGAGTGTATTAGAAGTTTAGAAATATAACTAGAAACATAGAAATGTAAGCATTCACTTCACTGCATTTGCTGTGCTCGTACTTTTAATGATTTCAAGACTGAGCACAGCAACACTGCTTGGATGGAGCTTGTGTTCACCCTCCAAGGACAGCCTGCTTTGCTAGGTGGTCTGCACCCCACCTATAGAACCCTGTCACTTAAAGCCTATGAATGCAAAGCATAGCACGATTTTTTGCTGTTTAACTTTATAAACTAACTGCATGGGTGGGCGTGCAGTTTATAGAGCATTGCCCTCTACCATAAAAAGTAGTTTGTAGCAGAAAGAAAAAAAATAGTAGTCAAATGGTTGTAAACACTTGCTTAAAATGCATAAATTTTGAAATACATAGTTAGCAAATATACATCTTTTCCTGTTTTTAATGCTCTCAAACATTAAAACTTTCTTTTCCTCCTTAAATCTCTTCTTGACAAAAAAGGAATGTTAACTTTCTTTTTCCAGTTCTTCCTGGTTTAATTTTTTTTCTTTTATCACTCCAAAGAGTTAAAGGCTTCCTCTTGTTTTCTCTACCTTTTTAACAGCTAATTGCTGACTGACACCTAACAGAAAAAAGAAAAGCAGTCTAGCAACTCTGTGCCTCCTCCTCACTCCTCTCTAGCCCCATGCAATTGTTTGATACCCAAAATAAAGGCAGTCATCAATAGCAGCCAGTCACCTCGGTCTTCTTTTCTCTCTTCAAATACACATTGCACCCCTAACAACTCTGATGCAGCAAGTGCTGCACCTCCCTGATTTCCAGGAGGAAACAGGAAGTTTCCTTTCCTCACTTTCCGCCTGGCTGCTAATTTTTCACTTGAAAAGGAAGCTGGTGACTCAATTATCTGTGGCCCTCTTACTATTGTCTGCATTTCACCCTTTACAAGCATTTAAACTTATTTTTCCGTATTTAATTTCCCCATATTGTATTAGTAGTATCTAAGTTTGTTGTTAAATCAAGAGCTAAATCATCTCACTTAACCATTAATCTATAATCCAAACAGCACTCATCAGATTAATTAGAACATGGCCATACACTACAGCCCCAGTCACTAGAACTCTCTCTCATGCTCAGCTGGCTTAAGTCAGTATGGGTGTGGCCTGGCTAATTATTCTGGAAATGGCTTTGTACTCTTTTTCTAAAGGATGCCTTACACAGGATAAAACCAAACCACCAGTAAGTTAGTCTGGACAGTGCCATTTCTTCCCTCTGGGTTATATCTGTGGTTACAATGAGTGCACACAAGAAACAACTGTTGCTTTGTTTTCCTTACCCCTCTTTTCCCTGCCATACATCATACAATACACCAAAACAAATTAGTGCTTCTTTCTGCTTTGGGCAATGCCCATATGGTGGGGAACACACAGCAGACCAGGACATGAAGTTAGCTACCGAGAAGGTCTATTGGCACCACAGTAAAGCCCACATGCACTAGATCATCTTTTACACAAATGTGGCTCTTCACAAAGCAACCCCCTACTGAAGCTTGAGTACAGAATTCTCCATAAATTCAGTATTAGATTTTGAAACGTTTTTTTGACAGATACTTGAGGAAAAGCTTGGAAAAACTGGTATTTCCAAGTCCTGGTTAGCAGTCAGTACCTGAGCTCAAGACCAACCTTTAGTGTTAGGGCCATCTAGTGGGAGAGGAGGCACGGACAGGGAGGCCAGGACATCCAGATTTTTCATCCTGTTCTGCTGTGGTGCGGCCTCTGGAACAATGATCAGCAGATCACTGCCAGTATTACAAACAAAGGACAACACGACTTTGAGGGCTACTTTAGGAAAAGAGAAAGTGTGAAGCAGCCCCTGAAATCTGTAAAGCTGCTAAGGAAAGCAGGCTGTGCCTACACTGCAGGAACCAAACCGAAGTCAAGATAGAGGGTTTCAAAGAGGATAGACAGGGAGCACAAAATATGGCATGATTTTGTGGATGCAAGCCTGCTCAGTTATTGTCTATGCCAATTTGCTTGTTCATACTAATTCTTGTCAAATCCACAGCAAAAATACAGTAGGGTGAAAGGCTTGTGCAAGCCTCTCCCACATGGTTTAGGCTATTCAATATAGCTGTGCAATCAATCCTCGGGGCTGATTTTTGGTTAATAAAAGAATTCTTGAACCATTGTGGAAGATTATGCTACTGTCTAGTCAGTGTTAACAGGCATGTGGTGCAAGAAAATGGATCCTAGAATTTGGAGAATTAAGCCCATTAAGTTTTAGGTGCCAGAATATGACAATACTCCAAACACACTGAAAAGAGTCTTGCATCTTCCAGTGTTTCAAGTTCCTTACAGCAGAAGAAAAACCCCATATATAAGGTAGGTACCAAAATGATACTGAGTTGCCTCCCACCTAACCCAAAAAACCTGAAGCAAAGCTGTACTTGTGCTTCTTAGTCATTTAAAAGGGAATTAATGCTTTTCCTCCTGCTATTGGAATGTCAGAAAGCAATTAGCTTTGCCCACAGCTGTGAAAGAGGATAAACAGTAAAAGGCAAGACAGGTTTCAGACACAACGGATTAATGGTCTCCCTCACACTACAGTTCAGAGTATCACTGCAAGGGTCACTTCAAATGGTGTCCTTTTGGCTCTAGCAGGACTGGAAAGTGCTATCTGAATGGTGTCAAGGGTGACCCATTGACATACTTTGTCAAAGAAATAAATACATGGATCAACTATTTGAAAAAACATCAATGTTAAGCCTGCGAGCTCAATACAGAAAAGTGAACAATCTTCCAAATCATGTTTGGATAATTATCTAAGAATAGCGCTTTAATGTAATTAAGGTTGCCTTCCACTGTCTCTTCCTACTCCCATCATAATCCTATTCATCTACTTCTTTGGCATGTTGCAGCTTGAAGTTTTCTTCTAATTGCCAGGGGAGAAGCATGAAAAGAACAGCTGGTCAAATGCTCCTGTAGATTACTGGAAATTCACTGTTATTATACAACACAGAAGCTGCACTTGTAACCAAGTTTGCATGTTTTAATGTTAAGAACCTTAGATCTTAAAGAAATGCTGCCAGTTTATGATACAGAGCCTGATAGACATTGTACCCCAATCAACACCTCACATCTGCAAGTTAAGAGGAAGAACAGTGAGATTCAAACAAACAAACAAAAAGCCCAAGATCCAGCAGTAAGATTTCACAGAATGAAGAGGCACTGAAACAAAGTTATTGTCTTTTCTCAAGCAAAGGAGAGAACAATCCTCTTTTGACAGCAGAAGACATGACAGGGCTGATAATGTTTTAGCTAAATTAAACCTGGCACCATAAGAAAGTTAGGTAAGTTTGTTTTCCTCTGAGTGAGGTGCTTGTACATTTGTTTTCCATGTATTAATTTATTTGAAGAATCACCATAAAAAAGAGAACTGGAATAAAAAGAAGTATAAAACCAGAACACTTATTTACAGCTAATTAATATATAAAATGGTAACTCATAATGCTGACAAAGCATATTTCCACATTCCTTTCTGGTATCTTAGATCTGAGAAACAGAAAATTTCTTACTTGACAACATACACATATATTTAACGTAACAGCACCATAATCTGCAGGGTTTTTTTTCTTAAAACTTTGCAAGCTGCAACATATAAAAATAGGACTAAGGCATGAGATTGAGCAGGGAAATATTTTGATTCAATTTTGCATCACTATATAGGGACACTGAGAATAACAAAAAAAAGTTATGGCTCAGTAAGACAGTAAGATAGAAATATTTAAAAACAGATCAGCAGAGGCTATATCTTAGTTCAGCAATCTTAAAGGATGCTTAGATTTCTGAAGAAACTCTTCCGTCATATCCTCCATTTTGTTCTCCATTGGAGCTGCAGATTTGTTCTCTTTACCCTTTTTGAGACTTCTTTTGTGCTGGGATTTAAAGAAAATACCCAATGTTAAGAGAATTCAAAGAAATTAAAGACTTCTTTCTCATGTGCAATGCAGTACATAGTGGTCTAAGAAAAAAAGTTGACGTAACTCCTGAAAAAGGTTCCTAATACATCGCATTTACTAAAGAGATTGACTGTAGACATACAGAAGCTCAGCAGCTATTTTTAAAGGGTCCACAACAAGAAAATACGCTCTCCCCAGCAAGAAAACCCCCAGACTAATATACCAAGAAGTTTACAAATACAATGGTAGAGCAAAAGGGTCAGAAACAAGTAAGTAAAAAAACCCAACCCCATGAATGCCAATATTTCTGTCAGGCCTCTAAGAAAATACTCCATGTACTTTCAACTCTTCCATTAACACATGTCTAGCAAATTATGACAATTTTCTTTATCCAAGATCATTTGCTGAGGAGTTTTCTACTGCCTGCCCTGCTTGTCAGAAGGTTAACAAAGCATTATCTACAGGATTTGAACACATTGTGAGACTACCCTAAAATATAAGAAGTCACTTGAAACTACAGCACATGTTACGGAACAATAACATTTCTTCTCTCAAATACACAGCTGTTTTGCTTATCTGTAGAAGTTACCTGGAAAAAAGGAATACCACCATTTGTGTGGCAATATACATTTGTATCCATCAAGTAATTGTCACAAGAAAGGTTTTCACTGGGTTCTTGCAACTCTCCTTCCTCTTCCAACAGGTCCTAAGACAGAAGTTTTTCAGAAATATGTATTTAATGTCTGAATTTCCTCAATGAATGTATTAAGCATGATCAGATCTACAAGAGACATGGAACTTCAATTTCTGAAAAATAGGAATGAAATCTAAATTATTAATATCCTCGCTTATTTTTCAAGAGATTGTTTTTGTCAAAAACTCAGCACACTTGAGTCCAAGTACACTGTAAAACACAAAGGCTACAACAACCCTGGGGTTCTAGTCAACTCTCCACAAGGGAATGGAAAAACCTCAAGGATGTGAAACCTTCATTCAAGAACCTCAACTGCCATCTATATACATACCTGACCTGCATTATCCTCCACCTCCTTTACCACAGCATCAAAAGTTGGTTGCTTTTGCCTTAATTGCTCAAGAAGTAGTTCCCGGGGCTCTGTTCTCACGAGTGTGACTGGATAGAAGTAGTCTTTTCTCTGTGGAGTTGTCCCTTTAATGAAGATTATACACTTTTCAGTGTTTCTTTAATTTCACATCCCAAATTTTACATCAACTCATTACAGAAATCATGCTTTGTTCAGTCATCATTCTCTACACACATCTTAAAAAAAAAAAAGGGGTAAGGCTGCTAGTTATATTATATCCCCATTAACCTTCACTTACAAATTCTGGAACTCAAAATTGTTTTCTGTAAGACCATTCTGTCCCCAACCTGCTTAAATACCTGTTGGAACATCCACTTTGAGATCCTCTTGCAGGAAACCATTAACCTGAGTTAGTCCATGCTGTACTTCCTCCTCAAGTGCCTGCTTCTGCTCCACAAGCATCTCCTGATCCAGCTTTATCTGATCCAGAAGGCTGTTTAGCACCTTCCCCTCAGCAGCCTTTTGTCTGCCAATGTCATCAACAATTTCAGCTATTGCTTTATCAGAGTTTTCTTCATTTTTCTGAAAACAAAACAAAAAAACAACCCAACTAAAAACACCAAGTTAACAGGAAAGATAAGACTATGGCCTCTTTACTAAGATGTGGTGCATGACTAGTGACATGACCTGAAACGAAACAACTGAGACCTCAAATTGAGAGGTTTCAGTGCTAGTTTTACACTGTCATTTTGAGAGCTATCTTCAGAAGAGTCAGTTTCTTAGAAAGTATGATCATTTTAGAAAGCTAGTCACAAGAATAAAGAAGACACCACATGGCTCAGATCAGACTCTTGATGCTTCTGTGCAAAAACCCTGCACAGAACTAGGATATTCAACTGAACATGAACATCCTGCAAGTACTAGAACCTTCATGCATTTGTAGTGGAAAAGGAAAAAACGTGTTTTCAGCCATTCCCATTGAAATGAAACTCCTGAAGTATTCAGCAGGCACAACAGATAGATGTCTTGAGACCACAAATGCTTTTAGTTTAGAGTTGGACTTGATCCTTGGAGTTCCCTTTCAACTCAGAATATTCTGTGTGAAGGATGTTTCTAGTTGAGTTTTTCCTTCTGAAAGTTCGCAAAATATTGGATTTGCCTATTTTATTGCCTATTGCAACAAAAAAACAAGGGTGGGATGTGAAATTTGTGAAGGAAATTTTTAAAAAACAAACCAAAAATGTGAGAGAGAAATTCTTATATAAGAGGTCAGAGCTTGTATATACTTAAGAGGAATGCTTTCTCCCATATTGATTTAATCTGACTAATAAAGTCATTTGCATCCTCCAGAAAATAGCCTGCATTTGATCACTGTGATCTTCCAAGGACAGTACTGTAGATAAAGCTTTAGAATTAGAGATAAACACTACCAAGATGATGCAAAACGCTCAGATTACAAGTACAAGCTGATGTACGGCATTAGTCATGACACCATTTTTTGAGGTTATGGGCACTTGAAGTTCAAAGTCTTCCTCTTATTTCAGGCTTTTAATTTCCTCTAATTACTTCTTAAGCTCAGTAACATGAGTCTGCTATCAAAAAAAACCATAGTTTTGTTTTGACTATGACAGAAAACTTTTTTCTCCCCTCTACAAATTCTGCATTAAAGTTCATCTCTGGATGTTGCATTAGACTACAAATGATTATAGGTACCTTTTGTAAATACTGAAATTGTTGTTTCTCATCCCTGAATGACAATAGCTGCTGATTAGTAAAGTTGACCATTTGAGCAGTTGTAAATTCACCCCATGCATTGGTATCCTGAGACACATTTTTGAGATTGCTGAGAAGGTGTTGACAGTGGTCATTGGTTTCTTCCAGAATTGTCTTGTTTTCAGCATTTATGCTCCTGAGCTCTTGAGAGAAATTATCCAGAGATGCAGTAAATTTGCTGTGACTGGAATTTGTACTGCTGACTAGGTCTGTAGTTTTCCTGCAACAACATATTTGTAGGAGTTCAGAGATTTTTGAAAGGTAGATTTTAACACAGTATACTTTTAGAAATATGAGACCAGTGCCAGTGAAATAGCACAGTTCTATCAAACCAGTTAATTATAATATTGTTGTTCTACTTACTAAATTTGCAGCACTGGCAGCAGTAGGTTTGCTAAAAAAAACAAATAAAACCCCCACCAATCAAAAAAACCCAAAAGAGAACCAAAAGACCCTAACCACAAATTAAAAACAACTTTAGCAAGACCTTAGTTATTCAGTCTGCAACTGAATGAAACATATTGCAACAGATACATTATTATGCTTCAAGCTAAACATTTATAATATGGAGCTTTGAGGGACACTCCTCAGCATACTGCCCCCAAAATGATACTTTGTTATCACAACATGCTCAGGAGAGACAAGTTCAAGGGCAAGCCTTCTGTGCCCCAGTAGTAAACTACTGTTTACTCTGGGGAAAGGCCAACTATGATCTACACTCTGTGGCAGAATCCAGCTCTAACATACAGGACATGCCCAGCAGCCTTTATAAGCACATAAATACGAAGAGCATCCAGTTTTGAAGTTCCCTTCATATACAGTTTATCTGCATAAGTGTACAGCAAAAAGAATCTGCTCCTTACAGGTGAACATTTTCTTGCATAGCAGAAATGGTGGTCTTCAGGCTTCCATTTTTTGTGAGTATATCAGTTAAGTTCTTCTCAGTCTGCTGAGCAAACAGGTCAAGCTGGCTTTGCAGTGAAGATATCAATTCAGCTGCGCTCTATCAAGAAAATTACCACAAGTTTCACTGTTATTCTGCACTTTTTAACAGTCTTAAAAGGTCCTTGAATGCCTGAATTAAAAATGCAGAAAATGCAGAGTTTTGCAATTCTAAAGCAGAAGGTATAAATTTTGTGTAGTGAAGATACAGACACTTGGCTTTTGGAGACATATGTAAATGCACATATACTGGATATACTCACAGCAAGGGGAAGGGAGTTTTTGCTACATTCCTACATAAACTACTTAAAGCAGCCTAAAGAACTGAATAGAATTAGGATCAAGTTACTGTCCTCCCAACATTTTTTCTGAAGTAAGTACAATGGTTTACTACTACATAAGAGTTTAAATCAATGAAAGTAATCACACTTGGTGCTAGGATGTTTTCTTACTCTAAGGATACCTTTCTATGTGCCAACCTCGTCATTTCCACTTCTTCTTTTAAACTGTCACAATTATGCTGGAGCTGAGCAAAGCCACTGGCTGTTTCTTCCTGTATTTTTCTCAGAGTGAGAAAAAGATCTCCAAAGAAGGTATCAATTTCCTTTCTATGGCACTCCATCTTAAAAAAAAAAGTTTTACTTACAGTTAGATTTTTATATCTTTATTTAAGAAAGTGGTATTTTTCCCTAGCATAACTGGCATAGAAACAAACTCTCAAACTCTACCTCAAGGAAATTGTCAAAAGGCATTAATGAAGTATTGTGCACAGAAGGCAGAAAGTCACACTTGGAACAATCTAAAGTTTGAGACTGGAACTTAAGTGTGGGAGCTATTCCAAACACAAAATTTAACATGCAAGGTAAACAAAGTAGAAAAGTAGACAAGGAACAGCAAGAGCTTACCAGCAAGAGCTGGTAAGCCATGGACTACCGGCTGTCTAAGTCTGAAAAAACAACAAAAAGCTTCCAGACAAGGAGAGTTGATTACTCATGAGCTGTAATTGACAGGAGGGGAAAACGTTTCAGGAAAAGAAACCAGTCACCAGAAACAAAGACTTATTTGTGACAAAAGGCGGGAAAAAATGAAAGAGGCTGCAGTTCTACACAGGTATCACAAGATAGACTAGAACTATAACTTGAAGCAAAGGGCTTCAATAAGTCCAGTATTGTTTGCACTTACAGTTGTTAACAAGATAAAGCATCACATTCCCCAGGAATCAAAGGGACTATAGAAAAAGTTTTGTACAGAAGCAGAAAGATTTTGGAGTGGTAAGACTTGCTTAAGTTGACTTTTTTTTTCCAGATTTCTAAAATACAGGGGGAGAGTATATTAAATGTATCATCAAATATTTTTTACATAAAGATTTAAACATCCATGTTTTACCATTCTACTGTGGCACTTAGGCAAGTAGTTGTGCCAATATAGAGAACAAGCAAATTTACCACACTCAGGAGAGGAAAAAAGTCTGAAAGAGTTAAAAGATAGAACTCATGGGACAAGATAAAGAGGAAAAGGCCAAACAACAAGTGGAAACACTGACATATTGCAGAAAAACAAAGAACATATCTTTAAATTAAATAAAATAGAAGAGCACAAGGCAAAGAGACAGGTTATGTGCATTACCTGGTCAGTCACAGCAGAATATTTCTTCATGTTACTCTGGAACTGACAGTTTAACCCCAAGACAAATTCTACCATTGGTGTCAAGCTATTTACTGCTCTTCCTAATCCAGTTTGATGCGCCTCCTAGGAAGAGAGAAAAACAAAAAAATTAAACCAGAACACGGCTGTTCTTTCATCTACATTTGTAAGAAGCTGCTATGTACATATCCTTGTACTCTATTATGACAATATATGCTATATAGTACATTACAGCTTGTGGAGATGACAGGGTAGGGGAAGTGGGGAGGGACAATCATGATCAGGTGGTGAAGCAGATACAGGTAAAGAGCATCAGAAAAAATTCAATACATTTACAGAACCCCTTTTGATCAAAACCAGTTTTGAACATTTAAGTAGGAGTATGCACGTGTACTAACAATTAATCTCAGCAGCTCCGCTTTACAATCAAGTGATAGATTCTCATGTTGTGTTATTTTCTCAGACATGTGAGAAACTTCAGTAGACACCAATTCTTTAAGAGACTCAAAAGATGCTGATACAACCGATGCAAGAGTATCTGCTGTAGAAGAACTGGTAGACAGGAGTTCACCTACAAAATAAATCCAGAGTTACAATTTTTTTAAAGTTCCCCTGTAAGATAAGAACTCTCTTTATTACTCATCATCTTATTGCCCCTTACAGGAAGGCTGTGGACGATCCCAGACACATTATTACCAGTGCAACTGTAATCATTATGTCACTTAAAGCCACTTCTTTCCTAAAACAGATACATTTCAGGAAGCAGGTTTTGAGATTACTATATGATGAACCACTAATACAGGTATTACACTTACCTATAAAATTTGTGTAAGATGTCAACATCTGTTGCTGCTTCAAACTGTTTTCAGTAATTGAATCTTGTATTTTGCTGAACAAAGCATTCATTTGTCCTGCAAACGTATTTTGGACGACAGCATTGTGCTGATCAACAGCCTTCTTACGGTCCAGCTTTGCATGGAGCCCAGATACATCTCTTGTAGTTTCTTCAACTGTACTTAGTAACTGTAATTTTTAAAGTTATTTCAGTAAGTCTTTAAACAAGAAGTCAAGCACATTTTATAAAAGGAAAAACAACAACAGTTCTGAGTTAAAGAAGATAGGTATTTTCCTTTACATCATCAAATTACAACTGTTCTGGACCCTGGTGTTATGTCATTTTATGCTTTTAGAACATGGGAAAAAGTTACCTACTAAAGACCATTTGTTCTGGCTTTAAAACCAAAGCATTAATAAATTACTTCCTCAGTATTTAAGAAATAAAGGTATCATTTGTCCCAGAATAGTAACTGAAAAATACCTGAGCACTTCAACCTTTTTCTGAACTGACAGTAAATATATCCTTTAGTAGAGCACTCAAGCAAGAGGTTTCTAGTACTAGTCCTGTTATAAATAATTTAGAATTCATACAAATAGTGGAGTCCTGGTTTGTAGAGCATAAGTAATATCTGTACTTATTTGTCTCAAACACTCCATAACCCACACAAAAACCAGGTGTTACCTCCTAATCTTACAGCAATCCAAATAGAAAGAAATTGTCATGGCTCCCGAAGATACAAGTTTCATCACTCTGCAGTTTAAATAGCAGGACACTCTCTCTCCCTACAAGTTTGTTTTGATAATCAGGACGAATTACGAACACAAAGTCATATCCAAAAACACAGAGGTGACAGGGCAACATAATTCAAAGCTTTTTGCTATTTTTCTACCTCAGTTCATAGAATGGTTTGGGTTGGAAGGGACATTAAAGACCATTTAGTTCCAAGCCTCCTGCCATGGGCAGGGATATGTTCCACTAGACTAGGTCCTACAGGTAAGTATAATTTACTGTTTTGCAGGACCAGTCATAAGATTCTGAATGAAAACTACTTACTCTGCAAAAAAACTCATTATAATAGATATTGCAAAGCACTGGAACTCCCATGACAAACCGGCCTGAGGTAAAGTAAGTTCCAGACCAACCAGAGTGTTTAACAGTCAACTGCCAATACTAGCACAGAGAAAAGTCCTGCTATCTAATCCTAGTTTTCCATCTTAAATTCAGGTCTTTTCTCACTCACATCATGCTTTAGCAACAATTGGTTTCCTTGAAAAGCCCATGAAACTCCCAAACACAGGAAGCTGTTTTATAGTAGGTACAAGAACTGTGACAACCTTGCTAGCTGTGCCATGAAGTTTTTGTTCAGTATTTTCCAAAACTGAAACCACATATTCTTCTTCAGCCAGTTGAACCTTGGTTTCTTGCAGATCTTTTTGTGTTTCTTCCAGTTCTTTCTCCTTGATTTGCAAGTCTGTTTTACACTGCTCAAGTTCATTTTTACTGACTTTAAACAGTTCAGTGACCTAAACAGGAAGACAAATCATCAAAAAGGCAACACCACTTTTTTATAAATTTGACAATTTCACATCTCTCAAATTCTGTGACAATGACAGAAGGCAAATTCATCTAGCGATGTAATTTCAGCTGTAGGACTCGGGTCTTAAACCTAAACAACAGGTTTGTATAGTCTTTGTAATCACTGAAAAGATCAAGCCAACACTATTCTCACTGTAATAATTGCTCACTTCCCCTCCCAAAATACAAGAGCAAACTACTATTACAGCACAAGGAAAAGAATCCCACTGAACAAACATAACCAGATAGACCAAAGAGAGTCAGTAGCTGATTACATAGACGAGTTACATATACCAGCAAATTGATATTTCTCTTAAACAACTAGCTCCAATTTTCATGTGATTTGTTAAAAGGAAGTTCATGACCTCTCTCCCCTCATTCTTTGCTCCTAAGCAGATACCTGTTAAGTGAGATGATACCATTTTACAAGCAGATTTTTTTCTGAAAATTCTGCAAAGCAAATTATAGTAGTAAATATGAAAACAGCTTTAAAAAAAATATATTGCAATCTGCAATTTCATATATGTTACTTCAAATTCCTAACTTCAAGGACTAGGAAGATTCCATTTTTGACTAATTGGGGAACTTCTAAGACCAACAACAAAAACAATCTTCTGAGTGTTCTTTCCTCAAACTTTTTTCCTCCTTTTGAAAGAAGGAATGAATTTCTTCCAGTTTTTGGCAGATTTAAGCCATAGTTGAAAAATATCACTTACCCTTTTCACTTCTTCCTCCATGACACTGATTTTGTCAATATACTCTGTAATTTGTTCTTCCTGAACCGTCAGCTTTCCATTAAGGGCTCTCAAGGGAGGATTAAAAGAAACAAAGAAATTAGTCCAGTAAGAGGCAGTTTCAAGACTTTACACTGCATTTTCAGTAATTTTGAAAAATAAGTATTGCTAAATTCTACATGAATAGCAGGTAATTTTCACTTAAGGCAGAAAAGATTTAAAACAAATTTCAATTGTAAACTTTCTGTGCAAACTAGCCCTATTAAAAGTGAAGTATATCAAGTTTACTTTCCTGTATTAGCTTCCACTGGAAAAAAAAGAAGGATGCACATGTAAACCCACATGCTGGGTAATGCTTATGGTAAGTTCCACACATACATAAATTCCTCAGTGCAAGCCTATTAGATTTTATCTGCATAATAGTTAATTTTGAAAGAACAAGTTGACCAAACAGTTAAGTTTTCCTAACTACCTCCAACTTCCTGGATTAAAAATAGATCTGAAAATATTTCTGTATAAAGACAGGTACCAGTATGTGAGATTTATTGATAGTTATTTTATAGAAATTTTTCAGACATACTCATAGTTTTCAACAGAAATATAGACTCCATTTTTCTCTCGAGCTGCAGCGAGGTCTCGCTTCAGACGCTCAATCTCTTCAGTGTATTCCTGCATAAAGAAACAATCATATGTAAATACGAAAATTTCTATTTTGGTTTTGATATTCAGCTTAACACATACTTTCACAAAAGTAGTGCTCTACAGAAGTTTTGCATAAGCACAAGAGCAAAGCACTTCATCTCTAAGTTCAATATACCATTCAAATTCATATCATTGGATATATATCGGCTACACATAGAGCATTGAAACCTTCCATTTGAAGGTCATACTTGGTTGCATTTAGCAGCTTACAATGGGAATCACAGCTTCCTTAGCGGCAGAGCTACTTTACAATGGCTCTTCACTTGTACTTACTGACAAGTTCCCTTTAATTCAGGCACTTTCCAGGGAAAGTGCAAAATTGCAAACATGTAATATCCACAGCCACAGCTAGTAGCAACAGCCCTCTGTTCAACTTTAGTCTTATCAACAGTTCAAATATCTGCAGAGACCATTGCTATATCAGTGCAGCTCCAGTTTAAAAAGCATTAGATCAGTAATTAAAATCACTTCAGAAAAGAACTGCTACTAGTTACAGCTTCTCCCATAGTCATAACTCCTGCACAGCAAAGACTACATTAAACAAAAAGTCATGCCTAACCTGTAACTCCATTTTTTAAGCTATATGTCTAGTTACCTTAATAAGAGCTTTTTTTGTTAGCTTCTGATTAACTTCAGGCTTGTTCATTATGTTCTTTGCTCTATGGGCATATTCCAGTGTACTCAATGTTTCCTGTAAAAAACAGATGAAACACTAGGTCAAGCTGAGGAATCAACTCATATTTTTGTACCATTAGCAAAATATATTACTTATTTTAGGGATAGGTTTTCAGACTTTAAATTTACCTCAAGATTTATAGATGCAGGTGAAATTGTGGCAATTATTGATGTTTTTGTCCGCCCTCCAAGAGAGTCTTGGAGGATTCTTGTGAGTTTAGATTCCCTGTACGGAATATGAGGGGCTCTTTCCACTAGAGCAGTAATAACTCTTCCTAGTGTCAGCAGAGATTGGTTGATATTTCCAGCTTCACGAGCTCTTTTGTCAACAGCCCCAGATCGACCAATATTTTCACTTCCTGCAAGATCAACCTGAAAGGCAGGTTATGCTTCTGTCTCAATCACCCTGAACAACGCTTGCCCCAAAGTCTTGCAGAGCACATAAAAGAGCTTAACAGTTTTTCAGAACACACTGGGGTGACAAATGGGATTGATACTTTTCAGAGTGACAAACATACTTCATATCACTTTATGAAAACAATCATTTTTCCCTTTATCAGGAAAAAACTCTAATGAACTCTAATACGTGGCTAAAAAAGTCCATCAATGACATTTAGTTCAAATACTTACCAAGTTTAGCTTTCCAATTTTAACAAGCTCTTCTCCATCTATCGTTGTTTCTTTCATATGGATGGTAATTGAAAACACAGAGTGGGAACGGCTGCGAAAGAAACCAGTTTCAAATATTCCATTAAAGGCAAATGTTTAGTTGTTATATTTTTGCTGCAAGTTCTGTGCTCTTTATAGAGAATACATTTAGCCCATGAACTACAGACTATATTTTCAATACACAAAGTTATTCTGCTAAGTATAATTTTGTATGCGTACATATGAATATGGTATTTAAAATCAGTGATGAAACAACTGGCTGACATTTGACTTATTCAATCCTATAAATTATATCTTATTTCAAGGAAAAGAGAAATGCCTTGGTTTCGCTTACATTTGTGTATTCTCAACTCACAAGCACCTCATGAAAACTGACTTGCAGATTATTTTCAGTCCTTATGCTAAGAACAGTTTCACAGAATGTAAGATTAGGGAACATAACTTTCTTTATCCAGGCTAAGAAAACTCAGCAACTAGCTGAATCCAACATTAAAAATTTAGAACTTCAATTAATTTTTCAATCAAAAATAGTAACACACATTAAGATCACAGAATCATGCAGTGGTTTCATCTGGCTCCATTCCCCCTACCATGGGTAAGGACACCTTCCACTAGACCAGGCTGCTCAAAGCCCCATCCAACATGGCCTTAGACACTTCTAGGGATGAAGCATTCACAATTTCTCTGGGCAACAGGTTGCAGTGTTTCACTACTCTCATAGTAAAGATGATTTTAGGTTGAGTTTATTCCTTTAATAACTTTTTACTACAAGAAGCTGACATACATAGAAAGCCATAGATATCAAATTACACTAGTCTGACCATACATAAAACAACACCTCAGGCATAATAAATGCTCAAAATTCCCTAGAATCTCAGACAAAATGAGTTCTGTGTTCCAGTCAATGGTAGAAAATACCCATTTCCTTCCACCAGTCAGACATACGCAGTATATCTTGAAATTAAAATACAGTACAGGCAGGGTACATTCCTTACTATTGCAACACTGGATTACTACTTGTTAACAGTGATGTTAACTTGTTAGCATCTGCAGCTCAAGAATGTGAAGGCAGTAATAAGAATACTATTTCTGACCCAGGTGCTCCTATTACATTCTATGACCTGCAACCACACGAAGCAGCCCTTATTGCCATACAATCTCATCCCCAACTTCCACAACCTAGTCTGCGAATTTTACAGAAGCCAGATTTTGAAAAATGAGGGTCTTGTGTTGATCTGTAGAAAGATCTTAGCAGTATCGTGAAATGCCAAACTTCAGTAACAAATCCTAATGTATCATTTTCTACTGCTAGTGCAGAGAGGAAAGGATACTCAAGACTCTTACACCAAGTTTATTTAGTGAATGGGACTGGCCAAAACACCCAACCACATGGAGCCGCTAGAATAAAGACAACCTACCCCTCTGATACAGGTATATCAACTAAACATCTTTCAAAATTGAAAGGAACCTTCTTTTTGAAAGTGTACATTATCTACTGCAAGGAGTATTTCTCTCATGCTAGTACATGCAATGTATTTCACTTATGTATCTGTCAGATTTAGATCTGTTTTCATAGGCATAGAAAGCTTTGAAAGTTAACTATGCAACTCTGATTATACTTAAACTTCAATATTCTAGATGTCTAATTAAGAACATTATGATGCTTTTATGTCAGCTAGAGTTAGGTGGAATCCCAGGGCTACTGTTCCAAATAGACACTGCATAGTTACAAAGGATATATTAATTACAAAGCAGGCAAACTCTAAACAAGACGAGAAGCTTATGTTAAAAAACAATGCAGGGAGAAATAGCTTGTCCCTTTTTAACCTGAGAAGCATTCAGATTTTATGGTGCTTTGTACTGATTTTTTGGGGTGGAGTTAGTTTTCTGCACAGTGGCTGGTAGGGGGCTGTGGTTTGGATTTGTACTGCACACAGGGCTGATAACACAGAGATGTTGTTGTCAGGGCTTTGCATGCTGTGACACCGGCAAGAAAGTTCAGAGTGCATGGGAAGTTGGGAGGAGACACAGCCAGGACAGGTGACCCCGAATTACCAAAGGGATATTCCAGACCATACGGCATCAGGCTCAGTATATAAAATGGGGGGAAGAGGGAGAAAAAGGGGAGGTGACATTTGGAGTGATGGCATTTGCCTTCTCAAGTCACCATTACACACGATGGGGCCCTGCTTTCATGGAGATAGATTAACCATGGGAAGCAGTGAATTAATTTCTTGCTTTGCTTGTGTGCACAGCTTTTACTGTCCCTATTAAACTGTCTTTATCTCAACTCATGAGTTTTCCAGCTTTTACACTTCCAATTCTCTCCCTGAATCCTGCAGGTGGGGGAATGAGCGGCCAGGTAGGCTTGGCTGCTGGCATGATACCCCTTCATACATCCATTGCAATCATCCCACAGCACGTGATAAGGAAGAAATTGTAACTCTGGCTTTCTAACCCACGTTTGACAGTCTGCACTGTGATATACAATCTCAAGATGATGTCAGGTTTGCACTAGCTTCTTACTTCTTCAGTAAGATTCTGTTTAAGAAAGAACAAAACAAGGTTACTGAAATAGGGAAGATTTGTACCTGGAATATGCGTTCATGTAAGTAGCTGCAGTTGTTCTTTTGGCTGCACCCCTTTCCAAGATTTGGTAAACTTGATTTTTGTTGTGTACAGTTACTTCTTCCAAGCCTTTAATAATTACACCCCTCTGTCAGAGAGTAATACATGCTTATTATATGTCTCTCAATTACCCTGAAAGCCTCAAGATAACAAATTTTGTAGCATTAACCTTGTTTCGAGGATCATCAAACATCTGCAGTCTTTCTCCAACATCAGGAGTAGGATTCAGAAGATCAAAAAGCTCCTCATTATAGATTTCCAAAAGAGAGACTTTCACTGAAAATTCCGTACCATTCTCTGTGAGTTTTTCAAATATTTGATGCAATGTACGGGGTATGATACCTGCTAGTGGATCCTATAAATTAAAAATAAACATTTAATTTATAAATATACTGAAAGAGATTTGGAGCTAGGCAGTAGAGTTTCAACTAAACAGCCTGACTAGATATAAACTAGAATAAAGATGACCCGGCACATAAAAGTCACCAAGAGTTGAATGCAATACATGAAAAACGTAAAGCTGTCGTTTTCATATAAATGAGTGAGACAATTTGTTAATCTACAAACATTTAAGGAAAGCCAGCTTCAGAATTTAGAAGGCATCAACTTTTGGTTTTCTATAGCCTTCTGCAGTTTTCAACTTTAAACTAGAGTACAGACAAGAGAAGTCTCAGGAATGAAAATATACCTCTTCCCAAGTATATTCTTCATTGGGTGACCGCTCCCCTTCCATGGTGAAGGTCTTACCAGTGCCAGTTTGGCCATAGCTGTGAGAATAAAAATAAGAATGTAAACAAGAAACTGAAATACAAATAAAATTTCCTAATACTAATTACTGGCTTACTTACGCAAACACTGTACAGTTGTAGCCCATAATAACTTCATCCAAAATGGGACACACAACACTCCGGTACACATCAATCTGCTTTGCCTGAGCTCCAAAAACCTATCGACACATAGACAACACATGTCATTTATCCATACAATAATATGTAACACCACACTAAGTACTAGCTTGTTTCTGTAAGTCCCCAACTTGACAAGCAGTTACCAACCATATCAAATGTGTAAGTCTTTCTTGATGACTTATCTGTCACTCCTCCGGTGCGGACACTGACTTCCTTTCTTACTTGATCACAGTCTATGACAGCATAGGAGCTCGCTTTAAGTTCAGAGGCATTAAAAGGCCTAAAAGGACAAGAAACAGGAATATTGGATTGAAATCATTGCTATCAAGAACACAAACAGATGAAGCAGTAATATCACTCAGCTTAAGGATCTCAAATAGTATAACTGGGCAAAAAAACCAAAGCTTTTAACTTTATCTGTTTAATAATTGTTTATGAAAAAATGCTGCAATTTGGCAGTTTATAGACCCTGTTTCTCCTTTCATCCACTGCGAGACAACTCAGGCATCTATAGCTTTTTGTTTGTTACAAACATATTTTTAACAAGCCTATAACCACTTTCAAGATCATATAGGTGCACACATAGCTAACAGGCATCAGAACGTGATCAGTTACAGGGGGTAGAAGGAAAGCACTTATACATGCAAGTTAATGCAATAGTGAATCAAATGCTGATGACACAACAGTCCAAACCACCAAAAATACCAAGAGTCCCTATTAATTGCAGGACAGTAAGCAACAATACCAGAACCTTTATAATACTGATATACATAGTATTTAATAAGACAGACAAAATATCAGATTGGGGGGGTGAGGGGGAAGAAGTTCACATTAATTTAAAGTCAGTCATAATAAAAAGGTTTAACAGAGGGACAACAAAATTTTTGAATTTTATGGTGAGCATCTTGTTTCACCACTAAGTTAATTCAAACTTGGTGCACACCACTTTCTTAAAGGGACATTTGCCACTATTTCCCCTGAAATTCATGGAAATGCCCTAAAAAACATGAAATCCTGTTTTATTCTTCATTTTGTAGTGCAACTGCACTGAATGTCTATGCTACCTATATAGTTGACCTGAGCAGTCAGCTCGAAAATATAGCTTCTACAATCTTGTACTCCTTAAAATATCTTGACACTACAGACACTTTAGATGCTCTTTAAATGACAATGTTAAAGAAAAAAACAAAACACAAGAAAATCAGATGCACATGGAACCTCGAATTTTCTGAACCTTGTGGCTAACATTTCTCCCTCAATACATCACTGAGGCTGAAGTGTCAGATTCTAAACAGAGCATGGGACACTCAGGTGCAAGATTGACTGATGACAACAGAAGACCACTAAAATCTTGTCCACAGAAGCAAGTTACAGCTTCAGTTTTGTGACTTTTAAAGCAACAGAACAATGAACATATCCTGCTGTGTAATCATGTAACACTGAACCAGTCCATGGCAGGAGGTACAAGAGCCCACAGCTGTGATATTAGGGGAGCAATTTAGCTGGGCTGAAGCAGGAGTACAGATGATAAACATCACCACTACACAAGCAGCTGCCTGGAGTGCCATGGAAACATTTGATCTCAGGTTCATCCCCTTAGGTATAAAGCACATTATGCATATTAACAATACTAATGCATGCATTTTGAGTTTCCAAATTCATGTTTGACCAAAGCTCAGTAAGTGTATTGCTTGAAAAGATTTTTTAATATGCTCCAACTGATCAACTTCTGGGAATAAATTAGGACACCAAAGAATGCAGCTGCATATACCTTCGTATCTGTAAGATAAGGAGAATCCTACTTGATGCAGAAGAAAAAAGAGAGGTGGAAGAAACATTTACTACCCAAATAAACAGAAGATAACGAAAAACAACTCTACAAAGCACAAGAGCAAGGGTGGGCAAGGAAGTTTTAAAAGGTTAGAAACTAACGCTTGACATAGCAATTAGCCTAGGAGCTAGAACAAAAGCAGAACACTCCACTGTGGACAGTCCTAATGCTACTTTCAAAGTAAGCATTATATTTAGTTAAAATAGATACTAATACTGGATAAAGGTATTCCAGAACAAGAGAGATGAGAACAGTTGCTCTTGACATTATCTTAAATCCAATTGCTTCAATAAACTTATTCTTTTGCAATAACCTTGACTCACATCAACACTTTCACCAATCCCACATTTGTTTCAGCAGCTTTATAGTTGCATTGCAAAGATAAGGCTAAATTGATTTTAATTTCTGTATTCATTGTGCATCTGGCAAAAGCAGAACTTGTAAGCTTGAGAGTTTGACTGCAAAAGGCATTAAAACATAATATGCAAACTAGTCTTTGCAGATCTGGCTCAAAAACCCCCCAACTTCTAAAGGCGTTTCAAACACTATACATTAATGCATTACCAGTACAACAGTTTTAACATACAATGCTTTAAGATTACTTAAGATCTTGTATCAGTAAGCAACTCTTTAAAGCCACCTCAGAATTACAAAGAGAACCTTATTTTATGGTATGTGAAATTTATCACTTCATACCAGAAAGTAAATTCATCTCATCAACCAAGACATTTGGTCATTTTTACTTCAGCGGTAGAACCCCTTCCCATTGCTTGTCCCCTGGAAAGTCTGCGTCAATGAAGTTACGTGACAGATAGATCACAGCGGGCACAACAACAATTTTAGCTGTTAAAGCTCAGCTACTTCCCACAGGAGCTCATAGAAGGGCAAAATCCAGCCTGGGTTTTTGGGTTGCTCGAATATCATACTAATTCTACGTAGTTCTTCTGGAGCTTTCTGCGCAGCTTCATACTAGGTGTGCGCTGAACGGAGTTTGGAAATTGCAGCTTTTTTGCCTTTTTAAGCTCTAAGAAAGCTCATAACAGCCTTCCTTCCGCGGAAGCGCCGCTTCCCCGCGGGGCACACGGGGCCGCCTCAACCGCAGACCGGCGCCCGGGACAGGCAGCTCCCGGCGCGGTGCCGAGGCCGCTGAGGGTACGGGCGGCTCCCTCCGGGCAGACACAGCGATCCCCCGGAGCAGGTATCCGCAGCCGGGCACAGCGGCCCGGCAGAGCCACAGCTGCACAGTGCCTGTCACACGGCGGCGGCCTCGGCCCACCGGCCCCGCGGGCTGTCTGGGGCACCGTGCAGAGAACGTCTGGGCCCGAGTCCCGCAGGCACCAACGCGGGACCGCCCCGGGGCTCGCCCGCGAACCGGCCCCCAACGCCCGCCCAGAGAAAGGCTCCGCGCGTACCTGCACCGCACGACCACTTGGATGTTCTTGCCCTTCTCCTCCTTCTTGGGGCCGCCGCCCAGGGAGCCAAAGGCAGCCATGGCGGGACGGGGACGACACCGGAACCGAAGCACTGCCGCAGGGCCAGAACTCGGCTCAGCCGCGCGCGCCGCCGCCAGCACCGCTTTGAACCGCGCACCGCCCGGGCCGGCCAATCAGCGGCGGCCCCGGGGCACCACGGGACGGATTTCAAATCCTGGGGGTGGCGCGCGCCCAAGTGGCAGCGCTGCCCCGGCTCGGCCCCGTGAGGTAGGCGGGGGAGAGCGGGCCGCGTTCCCTGAGCCCCTGCGCTGCCGGTTCCGCTGGACCGTGGCGCGCTACCCGATGTCCACCCGTATCTGCCAGTACCGCGAGGGGCCGGCGGGACAATGCCTGGCTTCCTCTGTGGCTGCCGCTTGACACCCACGGGTCTGGGGCCAGCCAAACTCCTCGCCTGCCATCAGTCTTCAACACTCGCATCATCCATATAACCTTTTCTCACAGGTCAAGCCCTCCGGCCATCCGTTCTTTTGTCCCCCTTAGCTCTCCAGCTGGCCCACAGTCTCTTTAAACATCACGACAAATACGCACACCTCGCCAGTGCCTTGAGGAATGGAAATGTTACTTGGCCTGTTTAAAAGCAATGCTCAGGTTTTTATTTGCACGGTGGGGCACAGCACTCACCGTTCCCAGCAGGGCACCTGCTGTGCCCTCGGCCGGAGGTGTCCCAGCGCAGGGTGCCAGGCAGACCCTGCTCCTCCCAGCCGTGCGCTTCTGGCTGTGCCTGCAGAGCTCTGCTCCTTCTGTGCCTTGGGCATGCCTAGCTCAGTAGGTCTCCAGCACAACTCCTCTGTCAGTCTGAATTCCACACCTAACTTTCCACGCATTTACAGGTTGGTATTGCCTTATTGACTAGTGGGAAAATTCTATGTAAGAATGAAATTAAGTAGTTACAGGCTTAGGACAAAGCACTACAGGTGCACCACATCCATCCTTTTACTTTGAAACTACATCATGTGAACCACTTTGCCACTTACGTCATCCTGGCTTCCCTGTGAGAGCTTCCTCTGAGGCACTACTAAATGCTTTGCTAGGTGGAGATCTATGACAGGATAACAGGTGTTCTGGGTAGAGGGGAAGAAGCAGATGTTAGAGGAGATTCAACTCGTCTGATGTGCTTTTTTTGTTAAATCTGTACTGGCTCCTACAGACTGTTATCTATCTGTTACAGCCTACAGCAGTTTGCTCTTGTTCTAAGGCCTTCACAATTTCTGGAATTTAAATTGCCCATCTATAATTTTGCAGGTGTCCACACCCTTTTTCTCCCCTAAAGTTAGCTGCTTTGAATCTTATTATATTTCTCTCCTCCATGAGTTCTTAAAGATAAGAACAAATTAATCCTAACCCAAAAGGCTTACAGTAATTTTCCTGATAGTGACATGAAGCAACATCCCATTTTGCTCCTCTACCATTTACCTGAAGAGTTAGAACAATGTCGGAGTCAATCAATCTTACATTAGGCACAAAGAATAAACAATAAACACTAAAAATCACAGTAACACATTTTGCTTCAGCTAAGTAAAGATTTAAGCAAGCAGGAAAATATATTCCATGGCAAACATGGATTAAATAAATAAAAGACCACTTTTATTATTTGCTTTTTGTATTCCATCCATGCTAACGGCAAAAATCACTTGTACTGACAATTGTGTAGTAGCTACTGCTAGACTGAAAAGTCAAATGCAGGTATGCAAATAATCTAAATAGTTACCTTTTGCTCTATACTCCTTCATATGGATCGCACAAAAGAAGGCAGCACTGGAACACAAGAGTTCCTCCAACTTCTGCTTGTTTGCTCTTTTCTAGTATGAAAGTCATACTTTTCATCAAAATATAACATGTCTCACAGACACAGAGATCATTCAAACTTGCATTGAAACAATAAGAATTTATTTGATTACTGAAAGTTAAATTTGGCTGATAGCTACCGTTGCTATAGCTGTGGTAAGTGGAAAACATGTATTTCTGGTAATCAAGTTAGCTTAAAAAAGCATAGTTTAATGGCTGCAAGTCTCTTTTACAAGGTCAGTTTATAGCATAGGTTGTACATTTTCTTAGACTAGGTAGAGCATAATGATACTAATACACTATAAACAGAGACTGAGTAATAGGGAGCTAGCATTTCACAAGCAATAAAAATAAATATGAGAATAAGGAAACAAGAATATTTAGGCCACAGTCTTAACAGTTGTTTGGAGAATGACCTTTAAGAAGACAGGTACTTCATCTGTGGCAAATGTTTTATTTTGTTTAAAGAGAGACAAAAACATTACAAAAACCAAAATTTTATAATAATACACACAACAGCAAATGTAACAATTTCAGAAGAAGAGTATTAATCCCCATGTACGGATCAAGAAGGACAATTTTTAACTAAGGCTTGCAAACAAAAAGTCATTGAATACAATTACATTCACAGACAAAACAAACACTGTTTTCCTAAGGCCTGTATCAGGTCACCTGGGGAATTGTAGGTATGAAGACCTGAAAAGTAGTAAAACTGTTTACATGGAACATGATTACCTACGAATGAAGAAAGGTTATATAAGGTATAATAATGGAGAGATATAATTAATACAGATTATAAGGTTGCGTGAGACTTCTTCAAGGCTTAGTAACACCTGATTTGATTGACAACATGCTTTGATTGACAACATGTATTGAGCATGTGGAGAGTTAAATATTTAATACTATCAGTGACATAGTAAAAAAATTGCTGATTAATTGCATATTCACTTTAAAGGGGAAATCACCTGCACCTCAGATAAACATAAAGCAAATCCTAGACTTTGAACAGCTTGACCAGTTCGCCAGTAATATTCCAAACACTGTTGTCCACATACAGTAAGTTAAACAACAAGGACTTACACAGAGTACTGGTATATTCTCAGCTGAGGACAGGGCTCTCTGTCAGTCAAGGTAAAAGGATAACTATGTCACTGTTAAAAGAAAAGAGGAAATGCAGTAAAATAACTACCTTATTGTTAAAAATTAAGGACTCAATGCATATAACAGGATTAAAACCAGAACTGGTTTTAACTACTCAGGAAAATACACAGAATAAGAGAGTTCTTTTTTTTTTGGCATGTGTGCCAGACCACTGTCCAACACAGATGGTAGCACTTCTACAACTTTTTTTTGTCATTGTAATAAAAAATTAGCAGTAACATTGGGGGATGTATGCATTTGTGTGGTTAGCTCAGAGTTAAGCTAGTAATTTTCCATACAGTTACCTATTTTCAGTTAAAACTTGCAGCTGGATGACATCCTTTACTTAACAAGAAAAGAAACAATGAATGGGAAAATTGGAAACACACAGACTTGACAGTACTGACTGAAGTCAACAGGAAATGTTTCTTTTGTCTCATTATCTTTTAACTTAATTATTTTATTAACTTAATTTTATTCTTTCAGTATTTTTATACTGGGAACAGCCAATAGACAACCCTTTTCTCATATATGTCTTGTCATGAAATTGCTGCTATTTATTTTGGAGTGGAAATAACAATCATAAGTTACGCTTTTTTTTCAGCTCAAAGCCAGTTTGCTACAAATCTCCATTATATACAAATACAATTTGAATTTTGTCCAAAATTTTATCTATGTGGAAAGGACATGCTTCCATTATAAGCCTAACAAGATTGTAGTTAAGAGTTTCACTCTTACTGTCTGTCAGCTTTCAGGCCATACAAAAAATACTGGTTTATTCTAAATTATTTTAACCTACGTACTTTGAAGATCACTTTCCCTCACTGTACATTTATGTCACGTATCCTCAAGAGTGATCTCTACACTGCTACTTCCTAAGGTTTTTTCATGGGAATATTTGAATAATTTCCACGCTTACTCTAAATTATACTTAGGCTTATTTGGTCTTTGGGGCAACATCTATTTTTCTACTAAGGCAGATGAAGAAGGCAGGACCAAAAGCACCATTGTCTATGAGCAATTAAAGTTTCATGGGGAAGAAATCTTAGTTGCAGGACCAGACTGAGAAAGGAATTTCACTGAAAGTCCTCTTTACTTTTGCTGAGGGTGTCCTATTAAAAATATGTTTAAAACATGGAAAAGACATCCAAAACAGTGTATGACTGTAATTTTGGCTGGTATAAATGGACATAGAGAGGAGTCAGACTATAAGAACACAATCTGATTTGAATAAACACCAGTGTGTCCTGATTTGGGCTGGAATAGAGTAAATTTCTTCTCACTAGCTGGCACAGTGTTGTGTTGTGGATTCAACACAAGAATAATGTTGGTAACATACTCATGTCTTGGTTATTGCCAAGCCGAGTTACCCTGCATCAGGGACTTTCTTGTGTCTCATTCTCTGCTAGTGAGGAGGTGCAGGAATGAAAAAAAGCTGGGAGGGAGCATAGTCAGGACAGGTGACTTGAACTGGCCAAAGGGATATTCCCCACCATAAAAACGTCATTCCCAGAATATACACTGGGGATTTATATTACCAGTTACCCAGAAGGGCCTGATCGGGCCTGGGGGCAGGATCTGGCTTTGTTTAACAGGTGGTGAGCAATCGCATTGTGCATCACTTATCTTTTTCTTTTTATAATAATTACTATAATTATTTACTATTATTATTATAATTTATTTAGTTTCAGTTACTAAACTGTTTTTATTTCAACCATCAAGTTCTACTCTTGATTCTCCTCCCCATCACACCAGGATGGGTGGAGGGGAGGAAACTGCTGCATTATCCTTAGTTGCCGGCTGGGGTTAAACCAGAACACACCAGTTACTTTGAACAGCCGCTAAATAAGCTTACAATGGATAAAATAGGTGTAAAGTACAGTAGGCGTAACCTCTATTGCATACCTCTGCTGCACTAGCTATGTTAGATGCATGAGGAGGTGTGATCTTTCATCACACCACAGAAACAGAAGTGCTTGTTTTAGATTCACGTTTTAGCAGACCATCAGAGTCTTGCTGGCACAGTCTACCTCGCTTCCCCAGGATTGCCCCTGTGTATACTAGGCAAGATTTAGAGGAAAAGGCAGGATTTATTGGAGCAGCTAAATATAGATCAGGCTAGCATTAGCTAAATATATAACACATTGGGCTAACAAACTCGCTGTTGGGACCCAAAAAAAGAGTATAATGCCTGAAACTGTGTAATTCTATAGCATTCACCCCTACATGACAACTGTATCAACACCAAAGGCAGAAGTATTTCTACTGTATATTCAATTTAACAGAACGACTCCAATTCACAACCTCTTAATCCCCTAAATGCTCCTGAACGGGAGGAGACAGATTGTAAAGGGGCACTCACCCAGCAGTCCTTCTGTCAGACACCATGGGATGAGCCTCTCTGACGCACTGGCAATAGCAACAGGGTGGAATTCAGATTTAACAGCTCACCATTTGTCCTGTCCTCTTTCTGTCCAGCTTGGTCTTCACTTTTATATGCACTAGGAACTGGAAAAAACCCAGACTGCCTCAAACTAGAATCCCATGAGGACATTTTCACAGGAGTTAACATACTGTGTTAAAATTAGGCACCCACACAGTTCTAAATCCAAGCAGTTGATTGAGGTGAAAACTACCAAATGCCTTGCTCCAACCAGGATGAGTTAACTCGAGAGACAGTTCCGTGTCTAAACTGAGGCCAGAAGTGTGGGTGTACTTGAAGTAGGCAGAAATGTTTTAAACTGGGTAGCTCAGGTAGGGGTAAGAGCATCTCTATAGCAGCACAGACCTCCCTGGAAACCAGCAGATGAACGTCTACCCAAATTCCCTGACAAATTTTCATGATTCCCTGTTGATTCTGCTGACCATATGAAGCAGTGTGCTGCCACTTCTTAACAGCAATTTTAACCAAAGCCGACTGAAGTTTAAAGTTACTTCTGATACCTCTTCAATTCCATCTTTGAGTACAGAAATAACCTTTGGTAACTCATTTGGCCATGTCTGTCTACCTTTTTTATGACAGGAGGGTTCTGTGAATTTCCAGCTGTGAGACAGCACCTTTTATAAAAGGCAAGCAGTTGGGAAGCTAAAATCAGGCATTAAATGTAGCACATTGTTTTTGTCTTACTTTTCTTTCCCTTCATAACTCTGAAAGACTTGACACAGAAAAATAGATACACGTGAAGAAAGCATGTTATCAGAACTTCAAACAGTGGGGTTTTTTTGAGGGAATGACAACTTGTTGGTTGTGTTGGTATTTTTTTTCGGAGGGTGTTGTGGGTTTTTTTTGTCTTTTGTTGTTGTTGTTTGTTTGTTTTGTTTTTTCAATTTAGGGGCTTGTTTTTTTCCTAGAAAGGAATTAATGCAACCAGCCACATCCACTACTTTCCCATAAGGAAATCTACCAAGGAAAAAAAAATCGCCCTAGAACCCCAAATCTACGGTTTTGTAACAGAAGCTCAACCTTATTCAGCATTTACACCTCGTAAACCCATCCTGCGAGGCGAGTCCTGTGTCCGGCGCGGCGGGGCCGCAGAAGTCCGCAGCAGGTGAGCAGCAGGCAGCGGGCTCCAACGGGAGTGCCCGAAGGAGGCAGAGCTGCCAGAGGGTGACCTCTCCCTGCGGGACAAAGGATTTTGACACCCGAAATCTCTGCCTCTCAGGACGGCACTGCACCCACCGTGCTCAAATTACGAGGCATCTAATTACCTTTTGTCTTGGCAGACACCGCCAGGGACGCGGAGCGCGGCCACCAGGAAGCGGGCGGGCCGCGACACGGTCCCTCCGCGGGCGCAGCCCGGGGCCGCCCCGCCGCCCTTCGCGCTGCAGCACCGTCCGCCTCCGCCGGGCGCGGCCCCCCCGCCGCGGCGAGTGTCGCCCCGGCTCCCCGCCCAGACACCCACC